>AWOL01S0008292.1:0-16887 GCA_000715115.1 Nicotiana otophora
TTGGTGCTCGGCAAGTATGGCCCGGGTGCTAGTCATGACCCTCCAGTTGGGTCGTGACAGATTCACAAGAGATTTGATACTATTCATAGTAGTTCTATTATTCAAACATGCATAGAAGTATGCACTGTTTGAATCCCCAAGCTTTAACCATTGTGTTCTTGATTTTTGCCTCATAATACTTTCCTCTATCACTCCCCATTTTTCTAATTTACCTCTNTTCATGATCCATGTCTACCATTTATATTGATCTTGTCGACCCTTAAAGATAATAAGGAAGGTTAGATAAAATGTACGTTGGTGCTCGGCAAGTATGGCCCGGGTGCTAGTCATGACCCTCCAGTTGGGTCGTGACAGATTCACAAGAGATTTGATACTATTCATAGTAGTTCTATTATTCAAACATGCATAGAAGTATGCACTGTTTGAATCCCCAAGCTTTAACCATTGTGTTCTTGATTTTTGCCTCATAATACTTTCCTCTATCACTCCCCATTTGTCTAATTTACCTCTCAGCTCCTTCTCAGTATCAAACAGAGATGTTTGGTGATCTGGATCCTGCATTTTCTCTTGTGTCTCTTGTAGTTGCCTTCTAATTGTTTGGACTTTCTCTCTGACCCTTTTAAACTCCTCAGTATGCAACTTCTTCAATTCATGCTTTACCAGTTTAAGTTTCTACCACACTTTCTCCATTCCTTGCCACTTATTAGATGTACTCCATGCCTTCTCCACCACTTTTAAGAACTCTGGATTTTCAGCTATATAATTATAGAATATGTATGGCTTTAGACCCCCTGTCCTGTTTCATCAAAATGAATACTCAGAGGAGTGTGATCAGATATGAAAGGATCCATCACTATCACTTCCATTTGTTTCATTGTAGTCATCCATTCTGTATTGACTATGGCTCTATCTATTTGTCTCCACACATGGCTGTTTGTCCATGTGTATTTCCTCCCTATATATTTTAGTTCATTCATGTTATTGTTCAACATGAAATCCCTAAAGTCCCTTATTTCCACTTCTTGCACTGGGTTGTCACTTTTCCTGTCTTCAACTCCCAATATGGCATTATAGTCTCCCATTGCAATCCATGCCCCATCAGTTCCATTATGAATCCCTTCTAGTTCATGCCATAAGATTTTCCTATCTTCAATAATATGTAAGACATATACTGCTGTAAAGTAGAACTGTATACTGCCTGCACCAATAGTCACATTTTCATGTATCAGTTGATTGCTCTTTCACATTTCACTAAATTGAATGACACTACTAGAAATCCGGTAAAAACCGACCAAAAAAACGACTAACGTTGGTCGGTAATGGCCAAAATCCGACCAAAACGCAACCATTTACATGTGGACGGTATTTTTGTGGTCGGAAAGGAATACCGACCAAAGTTGGTCGGAAATTACCGACCAACTTTGGTCGGTCAATTAAATTCAAAAAATAAATATTGCAAAAAAACGACCAAAGTTGGTCGGTATTTTAATTATGTAATAAAAAGATTCACCATCTGGGAATCGAATTGGGGTCTGTACTGTGGCAAGATACTATTCTACCACTAGACCATTGGTACATTGTGTTTTAAGACTGTCTTTTATTTGATTTATACTCTTTACTTGTATTATCGCACGAAAATAACCGACCAAAGTTGGTCGATTTTATTAAAAAGTAAAATTACCGACCAAAGTTGGTCGGTTTTTTTAAATGACCCGTCGAATTAACCGACCAATTTTGGTCGATTTTTTTAATATTAATTTTTATTTATTGTAATTGAAAGACTGATCAAAGCTGGTCGGTTTCTTGAAACATAAATTTTGCGGGACTCAAAAATAGTTTCCCGCATTTTTGCGCCAAAGAAAACCGACCAAAGTTGGTCAGTTTTGTAAAAAAAAAAATTAAAAAAATATTTTGAAAAACCGACCATCTTTGGTCGGTTTTTTGCCCGACCATCTTTGGTCGATTTTTTGACCGACCAAAGTTGGTCGGTCGATCTTGGTCTAATTTTGCCGAATTTCTAGTAGTGTGATGTTAGGATCCCATATTATCCATATCCTTCCTTTGCCATTTCCATCATAGTTGGTAGCCCAACTCCAACCTGCTGCAATCTTCTTCATTATCTGCTCTCCTTTTACTTCAGTAACTCTATGCTCTACTATAGCCATTAGGCTTATTTTATTTGTAATAATAAATCTACTTAACTCCTTTTGCTTGAAACTCTTATTGAGGCCTCTAATATTCCAAGCTACTATTTTCATATCTGAGTAAACAGAGTTTGCACTACCTAGTGTTCCCATTCCTGTTACATTGACCTCTCTCAACTGGTCTTACTTGATCTGATTGTTGCTGGTGCTCATTCTGCTTGTTGAGGACAGTAAAGCCATTTGTTATGATCATCCTTCCATCATCAATTACATGTGTTATTTTTGCTGTTGATTTTTCTTTAACTTCCTGCCATCCTTCATTGCTATCTATTTTTGCTTGCTTTCCCTCTTTAGTGTTTGCTTTCTCTATATCTTTCTCTTTTCCTTGCATTTGACCTATTGACCCTTTGTCTTGCCACACTTTCTTCTGCACATTGATCCTCACAGTTTTTGAATTTTCCTGTTGCCTTGTCTCTTTACAGCAATGGTCAATCATCAAACATGTTTCACAGTATTCTGGTTTCCACATATAATCCACCCTTTGACTAAATTTCCTTCCATTTGGGTCCTGCACCTTGACAGCTACAGGAAGTGGCACTGTTACATCCATTTCTATAAGTATTCGAGCATATGATATCCTTTCCATTTTAGATGTACACTCATCTGCGTACAAATGTACCCCTAGCTCACTCCCAATCCTACTCAGAGAATCGGCACTCCAGCAAATCAATGGGAGATTTGGTAAAGTGACCCACAGTGGAATAGTTTTCAGAATTTCATCTTTGAAATTAAAGTCAGGTGTCCAGCCTTTTGTGATTATAGGTTTATTGCCAATATTATGAGGTCTAGAATACAGAATCACATCTAGTGAATTGTATTACAAAATATCCTTCATTATGGTAGAATATCATAGGTTTTGACACAAAATTCCATTGGCTAGCAATAAACCTTTCCAGAGCTCCGATCGTAGGTGTGGTTCCTACTACATATAGTATTATAGCATTCCTCCATTTCTATGTTTCCTTCTCCACCTCATTTTTCAATAATTCCACTATAGTTTCCCCATTTTGCATTATTGGAGCCATAAAGCTGAGATTCATGCCTTTCAATCCGAAACGGTTATTACCCACTAGATTTTCCCATGTCTTATTCTCAGGTCCCTTCGCCTGTGGTTCCTCCGGTACCTTATTTCCGTCACCTTGTCATTTTCTTGTGCCTTATGGTCCTTCTGTGGAAGTTCACCACATGCATGTGCTGAAACCACCGATTGAGGAGTTCCTTTGTTCTGATTACTGCTCGTTTGCATAATTCCAATGATAATTGCACCGGAGAGTGGTGTATTAGGTCCACTCCTCCGATTGGCAAGGTTAGCCAGTCTGATTCCTCTTCGTTTCCTTCGCCCTCATTGCATGCATCTGTTACACCAATCCTTTTAGCTATAGCATCAGTGGTCACTGTCGTCTTGTTATTTTGCTTCTTCGTCGGCCTTCCTTTGGCCTTTTCCGATGGCTGAGCACGGTAAATTTACTATCGTGCTCTAGAGAAAGAAAGTAGAGAGAAGCGAGAGCTAGAAAAAAGAAAAGTGGTTATTACTCTATTTTCTTATTGTTGTAAGTTAACTTATTCTGATAGGCGATAGCTAAAGGTTTTTTATACCAATAATGTATAGAACTTAAACTCCATAATTATCTTCACTCACTTGATCAACTGAAGGTGAAATTTAGGCAAGAAGCAGAGCCAAGATTTGAGTTTATGAATTCTGAAGTTACATGTCATCAAATTCATAGCTCATGATCACTAGATTCTATAATTAAATATTTATATATATTTAATAAATTTTTAATACAAATACAGAGTTTATGCAGAAGTTATTGGATTCATCCGATCGTGTATATAATACTATGGCTCTGCCCCTGGCCGGAGGAGGAGAAGGACAAGAAAGATGCAACTATGCGAGACTGTTTGTGGTGCATAAAAACCTATGAATGAAGGGCTTGCCATATGTATGGTAAGAAAGTTCGGATGTCGTTGAATTTGTCACATTCCATTGACTCATTGTTGCATGTTCTACCTTCCACAACTAATTCAATAGCCTATGTTTTTCTTACTTTCATTTCTTAATCACAATAATTGAAGACACAACTTATATATATAGAAATGTTTCATGCTTTACGCATGGACTTCAATTACTATATATTTATACTTACCGTGATATTTACTTCTGAAGCTCGATATCATAAATGGGGGTATAGTCTCATTACTGAGTTCATTACTTAAATGATCACTCAACTATCTGAAATTATCTGGTAAAGTCATCTTTCTTTCATTTGTAACAGAAAAGTCACTTAACTATGCTTATAGCACTCAGAAGTAGGGATGGGCATCGGTCGGTTCGGTTCGGTTGTGAATGTTATCGGTTCGGCATATCGTTATCGGTTTATAAATATGCTAAACCGATAATCGAACAGATAAGATATCGGTTATCTGGTATCGATTAGTCGGTTATCAATTCTTATTGGTTTATCCGATAAGAATCAAAATGCCCAAAAATTTTATGTTTTTATTATAGAAATAATGATCATACTATTTTGAGAAAGGAACTAAATTTTTGTTCTTAAGAAAAGATTAACTTTCAACTTTAGAAAAGAAAACTTTCTTTGCATTTAAAAATCCCATGAATTATCTCAATTTTCAAAGTTATAAGTTAGTAGTAGTAAAGAATAAGACATCAATAATTTAATCTTACTAACTATCTCACTATGGGCAGGCATAATTTCTAGAAAAAAAAATAAAATCCTAATCTTTTAAATGCTAAAGAATCAGTGCAAAAAAAAAAGAAGAAACAAATAGAAAAACTAAAAATCTGAACAATTAATTCTTTAAAGTTTAAAACTAAAAATCTTAACCGAAGAATTAATATGAGAAATTCAAAAAAGTTTAAAATTTACTCTAAGAATTAAGGTCTAAAGAAGAAGAGTAACTGCTGAGAGAATTGAGAGAATACAACTATAATGTGGCTTTATATACTTAATGAAAAATTATAATTTTGATAAAGCTTATTGGGTTATTGGTTAAACCGTTAATAAAATTGGGCAAATCGAGACCCGAACCGATAACCCAATAGTCAAATAATATTAAACCATTACCGAGAGATTTACTCAATAACCCGATATCGATAACACAATAATATTTTATCAGTTCGGGCTATCGGTTATACCCAATATATGCCCAGCCCTACTCAAAAGGTCACTCAACCAGATTTCTCAAACCTTTGATTGCCACATATCCATTTTACCATCTAAAGTATAAACTCTTATCATCTTTATTATAATATATTTTTATTAATATTATAATATTTTCTCTTTTTAATCAACATTATGGACTTAACTATAGAAAGAATAAATTTTACTTATAAAATAAAAAATAAAAAATATTTTTCTAACATATATAATGTCGGAATAATGATATAATTAAGCATAATTTTCAAGAATATATAATGTATATTATAAAAATATTTTTATTTTAAATAATTATTTTTATAGTACGTGCTGGAATATATATATATATTTCAAAACTTTTATTTTCTTTCATTCTCAATTGTGTAAATATATTTTTGAGTTTTTGTTGTTAGTATCAAAATTATTATTCCGATCAAATTGTTCTAATTTATTTTTTTACTATGCTCAATATTTTATTATTCTAACATTATATATGTATAAATATTTTTTTTATTTTTTACTTATAAATAAAATTTATGTATTCTATATGTATGTCCATAATATAAATTAAAAATAGAAAATAATTATAATATTAAAAAAATAAAAGAAGTCAAACTTGATAATTCAGAGGATAAAATAGGTATTTGGCAATCAAAGTTTGAGAAATCTAATTGAGTGACCTTCTAAGTGCTATAGGTATAGTTAAGTGACTTTGCTGTTACAAACGAAAGAAATAAGGACTATAGTAGATAATTTCGGATAGTTGAGTGACCATTTGAGTAATGGACTCTCTCGTTATACCAAAATATAGATGGCAATTTAGTTGGATAAATTTTTACACAAATAGCCGGCTATATTTATTGTTTACTTTTTCTAGCTATATACATAGATTATACATAATTATAGACATATAATACATAAATTATGCATAAATTATACATTTTATCACGACCCAAAACTCACTATAGGCCGCGATGGCGCTCAACGTCGCCGTTAGGCAAGCCAACAATGAACTATCACGTTAATTGTTCATTTTACTACTTTTGAAATCATAAATTTTATTAAGTAAGGAAATTTACACCTTTAAAATCATAGGTACATACATAATTAGTAATGTATAAAAATAAAAAGGTGATAATAATATGCAAATCTGTAAGCATCAATTAGAATATTTCAAAACTCGGTGTCACAAGTGCATGAGCATTTACTAAGGAGTACAATAATAATACAAATCTGTCTGGAATGTAAATGAGACAGGATAAAGTAAATAGTACGATGAAGACTATGTGGGCTGCGATACATAGCCTGGAATTGCAGCTCACCATAAAGTCTTCTCAGCAGTTGCGCCTACGCACCAAGATGACCACCAAATGAACCTGTCAGATCCTGCACATTTAGTGCAGAAGTGCAACATGAGTACATAAAACCCAGTAGGTATCTAGCCAAACTCCGGAGAAGTATTGACGAGGGGTCGACATTTACACTTACTAGTGGTCCAATAAAGCAATATGATGAATCATAAGCAGATATGAAGCACAACAACAATAATGAGGTAAAACTGTAAGTTACACTTCTAAAAATTTCTTTTATAGTTATGAATTTCTCAGTTTCGTATTCTATCTGAACAACTGAGATGTATAAAATGTCAGTATTAAACGGATAAGGAGTACCATATAAAATGCCAGGCATCAGTGGAAGGATAATCTCGTGAATATTCTGACTGTTAGCGATATAACGCACGATTATGCTGAGGTCGTACGGCCCGATCAAGAATAATGTGTACACTGCCGAGGGTCGACCGACACGAACCATAGATGCATCTATTATACTGTTGAGGCATTCGGCCCGCTCCACAAGAAAGGAAGAAACTTATCGAATTACGAGACACGTACTTATAATACAGTACATGAGCATAAAGTGAATATAACCTTTATTGTTTCTCAAATAAGTTGCCAACAACTCAAGGTGATAAGGCTCGACCTAATATATATATATATATATATATATAAATCAAGTTCAATTATAATTTTAATTAATTAAGCCAGCAGAATGAATCCAAATATTTCAATTATTACATGGTAAAGTCCTAAGTCTACCCGAACATAAAATTGCTTTAGCTATGTATGGACTCTCGTCACCTCGTCCGTACGTAGCACCCACAACTAATAGCATATAACAATTACATCACCTAAGGGGTAGTTTTCCCCTCACAAAATTAGACAGAAGACTTACCTCGCTCCGAAGTTCCATAACCGACTCCAATGCCTCTCTAACACCTCAGCACAAAGCCAAACGTTTAGAAACTAGTCAAACAACGTGCAAATCAATCAAAATATACTCCAATGCTTATAATTTAACAATTTATAATGATTCTCAACTCCGCTCAAAAAGTCAATAAAGTCAATCCACATGCTCACGTGCCCGGATTCCGAAACTTTTCGAAGATAAACTTTACCCATAACATTACGAACTCAAATATATGATTTATTCCTAATTCCATGTCCAATTTCGTGGTAAAAAATCAAAAATACTAATTTCTAGATTTTCTCTTAAAATCCCACAATTTTCACAATTTTTCATGTATTAAATCCTTGTAGAATCCATGTAGTTAGCTAACAATATGCAAGAATTACTTACCTTGCAATAGATGATAAAAATCTCCCCTTGAAGCTCTCCAAAAATCACCCCAACCAAGTAAAAATGAAAGAAAATGGGTCAAATCCCGTATAAAACCAAGTCTGCCCAGGCCCGTTCTTCTTCGGGATCGGGAGGGCATCTTCGCGATCGCAAAGGCTTAAAGTCATTGCCTCCAAAATTCCTCTTCGCATTCGCATAACCTACGCCACGTTCGCGATGCCTCCAGGTCCTGATGCTTTGCGTTCGCGGTCACACAGCTGCGTTCGCGAAGGCTTAACACCTCCAGGCCCCAACTCCCCTTCTTTCTTCGCGTTCGCGAACTCCACGTCGCGTTCGCGTAGGCTGCCCTAGGTTCTCTTCCGCGTTCGCGACTCCTGTGTCGTGTTCGCAAAGAACATAAATCCAGCAGCCCAAAATCCTTCTTCACGAATGCGTGAAACCCTTCACGTTCGCGAAGAACAAAATCAGACACCAACACCAGCAACTGCAAATCACCCAAACTTGATCTGAAACCATCCCAAAACACCCTCGAGGCCCCCAGGATCCCGTCCAATCACACCAACCAGCCCCAAAACATGACACGAACCTGCTCAAGGCCTCAAATCATACCAAACAATATCAAATCTATGAATCGACGCTCGAAACTTTCTCTAAACTTTCAAACATTCAAACTTCGCCGAACGCGTCCGAATTATGCTTAAACATCCCGGAATGATGCCAAATTTTACGCACAAGTCATAAATAACAATACGAACCTATTCCAAGGCTCGGAATCCCAAACGGATATTGATAACATCAAAATCCACTTCAAACCAAACTTATGAAATTCCAGAACTTCCAAAATGCCAACTTTCCATAATAGGCGTTGAAATGCCTCCGGACCACCCGATACTCAACCCGAACATACGCCCAAGTCTGAAATTATCATACGAACCTATTGAAACCTTCAAATCCTGATTCCGAGGTCGTTTACTCAAAAGTCAGACCTTAGTCAACCCTTCCCACTTCAAGCTTCCGAATTTAGAATTTCTCTTCCGAAATAACTCTGAACTTCCCGAAATTCAATTTCGACTACGCGTACAAGTCATAATACCTGAAGGGAAACTACTCAAGGCCTCAAACCGCTGATCGATGCGCTAGACCTCAAAACGATCGATCAGATCGTTCTATATTTTATCGGCTATTATTTTTAAGAACGACTAAAAATGTACATTTCTCATTAAAGCTGACTCTTACAATGATAGTTAGAGTAGTTGTGANTTTATTCATTTTTTAAAGTAGTTTTCTTACAAATATATATATATATATATATATTTATTTATTTAATTATAAATTCAATTAATTAAGTCAACAGAATGAGTTTAAATAATTCAAATATTACATGATAAAGTCCTAGTCTACCCGGACATAAACATATTTTAGCTACGTACGGACTCTGGTCACCTCATGCGTACGTAGCACCGACAACTAGTAGCACATAATAATTACATCACCTATGGGGTAATTTCCCCCTCACAAGGTTAGACAAGAGACTTACCTCGCTCCGAAGTTCCATAACCGGCTCCAACGCCTCTCTAACACCTCGAACCAATGACCATCGATCCGAAACTAGTCAAACAAGGTGCAAATCAATCAAAATATACTCCAATGCGTATAATTTAACAATATGTAAAAATTCTCAACTCCGCTCGAAAAGTCAACAAAGTCAACCTTCGGGCCCACGTGCCCGGATTTCAAAAATTCTTGAAGATAATCATTACCCATAACACCACGAACTCCAATGTATAATTTATTCCAGTTTCATGTCCAATTTCGTGGTCAAAATCCAAAAATATAATTTCAGGTTTTTCTACCAAAATCCCACTATTTCCATAACTTTTCATGTTTAAATCCACGTAGAATCCATGAAATTTGCTTACAATGTGCGGGAATTACTTACCTTGCAATAGATGATGAGAATCCCCTTTTGAAGAGCTCTAAATATCGCCCAAACCATGTGAGAAGTGGAAGAAATGAACCAAAACCTGCAATAAAACAAGTCTGCCCAGCAACTCCCTTCTTCACGATTGCGGAAAACGCCTCGCGATCGCGAAGGCCAAAATGCCACTGCCCCAAAAACCTTCTTCGCGTTCACTGCCTGGATATCACGTTCGTGATGCATCACTGTCCGACCTTCCACGTTTGCGATTCCCATGTCGCGTTCGCATAGGCCAAAGGCATCCTTTCTCGTTTCTTCCATTTTCCTCATTGCGATCGCGGTTGCGCCTTCGCATTCGCAAAGCACTGCCAGGACAGCGTACGCGATCACAGACCCGACTTCACGTTTGCGTAGGGCAATCAGATGCCCCCTCTAATTGCCTTCTTCGCGATCGCGGGAGAACCTGCGCAATCGCGAAACACACCAGCAACAACAAATCATCCAAACTTGGTCCGAAACCATCCCGAAACACACCCGAGGCCACCGGGACCCTGTTCAATCATACCAACAAGTCCCAAAATATGACACTAACCTGATCGAGGCCTCAAATCACACCAAACAACATTAAAACTACGAATTGACGATCGAAACCTTTCTTTAAACTTTCAAACATTCAATTTTCCAACGAATGCGTCCGATTCATACTTAAACATTCCAGAATGACGCCAAACTTTATGCACAAGTCATAAATCACAATATGAACCTATTCCAAGGCTCGGAACCTCAAACGGACATTGATAACACCAAAGTCCATTTCAATTCAAACTTAAGAAATATCAAAACCTTCAAAATGCCAACTTTTTACATTAACAGCCGAAATATTCCCGGGCGACCCCATACTCAACCCGAACATACACCCAAATACAGAATCATCATACGAACTTATTGGAACCTTTAAATCCCGATTCCAAGACAATGTACTCAAAATTCAAACCTTAGTCAACTCTTCCAACTTAAAACTTCCGAAATGAGAATTTTCCATCTGAATCAACTCCGAACTTCCCGAAATTCAATTCCGACTATGCGTAAAAGTCATAATACATGAAGTGAAGCTACCCAAGGCCTCACACCGCTGAACGATGTGCTAGAGATCAAAACGACCAATCGGATCGTTATACATTTACCGACTATTTTTAATTTAAATGGTAAGGTGAGCGGCTATTTTGGTTAATACTTAAAACAAATACTACAGTAACAAACTAATGATTGTAATAAAGAAAGGGGAAGTGCTCAAATAATTTGTATTTTCCAACTCGGTCTGCCTATAGAGCTTTACAAACATTTGAATTATGTGAGAAAAAGCCCACCAGCAATATGGCTCGTCAAGATGGAGGGAGAAGTGCGCAGTTAGCCGCTAATTAGATATGTCTTTACTCTTTAACCACTGTTTAAAATGTATATACTCTTTAGCTAGTGCTTAATAAATTTTTACTCACTCGGACGAAAATACCCCTGTGCTAGACATGGGTACTATGTAAAAATTAAGGACATGGTGTCCTTAACTTCATGAATGCTATGTAAATATTAAGGAAAAAGTGTCCTGTATTTGCACCTTCCATTGTTAAACTTTAGGACATCATGTCCTTAACTTCATATGTGCAGTGTAAATATTAAGGAAAAAGTGTCCTGTATTTGCACCTTCCATTGTTAAACTTTAGGACATCATGTCCTTAACTTCATATGTGAAGTATAAATATTAAGGAGACGGCGTCCTTAATTTCATGTGTGCAGTGTAAATATTAAGGACACAGTGTCCTTAACTTGTATTTGCACCTTCTGTTGTTAACCTTTAGGACCTCGTGTCCTTAACTTCATATGTGCAGTGTAAATATTAAGGACATGATGTCCTTTAACTTCATGTGTGTAATGTAAATATTAAGGACACAATGTCCTTAACTTTATGAGTGTTGTGTAAATATTAAAGACATGGTGTCCTTAACTTCGTGAATGTTGTATAAATATTAAGGACAAAGTGTCCTGTATTTGCACCTTTCGTTGTTAAACTTTAGGACATCATGTCCTTAACTTCATATGTGCAGTGTAAATGTTAAGGACATGTCATCCTTAACTTTATGTGAGCAGTGTAAATGTCAAAGACATGGTGTCCTTAACTTCATGTGAGCAGCGTAAATGTTAAGGACACTATATCCTTAATATTTATACAACACTCATGAAGAAAGGGTAAAAATGCCTTTTCATATAAATTTTAATAGAGTAATGACTATTTTGTTGAGCATTAAAAATACTAGATAAAAACTAAATACCATGTTAAAAAGTGACTATCTCACGCCATTTCTACCAAGATGGAGGCACAAAAGTTTGAAGTAAAAAGTTAAGGGGGTGAGCAGATTTCCCCCTACTATTTATATATTCCAATTTTTCAAATTATGCTGAAGATTTGGCCAGCCAAATTTTAGACTCATATTTCTGAAACTTTCAAAACTTTAAATTCTTAAGCTTGAAGTTAATACTAAAACGTCTAAACGTAAAAAACATTTATAAACTTCAATTACATCTTAAATAGGGTCTTAAAAACAAGGAAATTTTACCTCATATAGCAAAGGTATACGCCCTATTTATTGTAATGACTCGGCCGGTCGTTTTGAATATTATAACCCTGTTTCCCTATTTACTGCTCAATTTATGTCTTGCAATTGATTTGTGACTTATCGGGTTAGTTGGTTCGGGTCCGAAAGGAACTCGGAGTGAAATGAGACACTTAGTCTCATAATTAAAATTTTAAGTTAGAAAAGTGGACCGTATATGGACCTATGTGTAAACGACCTCGGATTTGAATTTTGATGGTTCCAATAGCTCTGTATGGTGATTTTGGGCTTGGGAGCGTATCCGAAATATTATTTGGAAGTCCGTAGAGGAATTAGGCTTGAAATGCCGAAAGTTTAATTTTTGAGAAGTTTGACCGGGGGTTGACTTTTTGATATCGGGGTCGGAATACGATTATGAAAATTGGAATACCTTTGTTATGTCATTTATGACTTGTGTGCAAAATTTGAGGTCAATCGGACGTGATTTGATAGGTTCCAGAGTCGTTTGTAGAAATTAGAAATTTCAAAGTTCATTAGGCTTGAATTGGGGTGTAATTCATGGTTTTAGCGTTGTTTGAGGTGATTTGAGGGTTCGACTAAGTTCGTATGATATTTTAGGACTTGTTGGTATATTTGGTTGAGGTCCGGAGGGACTCAGGTGAGTTTCGGATGGTTAACGGGTTGGAGTTTGGGCTTGGAACTCTGCTGGAATTATTCTGATACACCATCTGGTTTCCTTCATCGCGTTCGCGAGTGGAGCCTCGCGTACGCGAAGAGGAACTAAGAGGCTGGCAACATTTGCTCTTCGCGATCGTGAGGAGAAGAACGTGTTCGCGAAGGGTGGACTGGGTTTGCATCGCGAACACGAGAGGAGTTACGCGTTCGCGAAGAAGAGAGGAAGCAGCTGAGGACCCCAGGCAATTGGTCTATGTGTTCGCGTAGGGGGTTTCGCATTCGCATAGTGAGGGGGAACGAAGCATCGCGCTCGCAATGAGTTGAACACGTTCGCGTAGAAGGCATTGAGGCAGATGCATTTTGTGCTTCGCGAACACGAGGGTGGTGTCGCGTTCACGAATGAGGAATTTGGATGGGAGTTATTTGTGCTTCACGAACACGAGGCACTGACCGCGTTCGCGAAGAAGAAAAGCCTGGGCAGTGAGTTTAAGTTCTGAAAATGGGACTTCGTCCCACTTCAGTTTTTGACGATTTGGAGTTCGGATTGAGGCGATTTTTAGGTGATTTGCAGAGGAAAAAATGGGATAAGTGTTCTTAACTCAATATTGGTTAAATTACCCGAATCCATGGTTGTTTTTATCATTTAAATGGTGAATTGAGTTGGGAAAGTTTGAAAACCCTTTTGGTTTAAATTGAAGATCTGAGGGTCGAGTTGGGGTCGGATTTTGGTAAAATTGATATGGTTAGACTCGTGGTTGAATGGGCTTTCAGATTTTATAACTTTTGTTGAGTTCCGAGACGTGGGCCCCACGGGCGATTTTTGAGCTAATTTTCGGATTTTTATGGAAAATCATTATTTTCTTATGGAATTAGTTCCAATGAATTTTATTGGCTGAAACGAATTATTGATGACCATATTCGAGGCGTTTGGAGACCAATTCAGGAGGAAAGGACATTGCAGAATAAGAATTTCACGGCTTGAAGTAAGTAACAGTTTTAAATCTGGTACTAAGGGTATTAAATCCCAGATTGTGGTATCATGTGATTATTTTGGAGGTGACGCACATGCTAGGTGACGGGCGTGTGGGCGTGCACCGAGGGGATTGTGACTTGGTCCGTCCCGAAAAACTGTAAAGTTGAATAATTTGTTGTTAGCTATATGCTCTCTATGTGTTGATAAAATTTGACTGTAAATCATGTTAGAAATCATGCTTAGGCTATGTCATAGTACTGTTGGGACCCACAGAGGTCGCGTACTTGTTGAATTTCCTGCTAAGTGCTATATGTACTCAGTCTCAGTTTTCACTTGCACATTTTATCTCAATCTATGTTATTATTATTGATACATCATATCATTGTTGTTTGGGTTAATTTCATAATTGTTGAGAGCTCGAGAGACTGGAGAGATTTATGACTGAGTGAGGTCGAGGGCCTGATTGTGAGATATTGATACTATAGCACGTGAGTTGTCCGTACAACACGTGAGTTGGCCGTGCAGATCCTTATATTATACTATAGCACGTGAGTTGGTCGTGTGGATCCTTATATTATACTATAGCACATGAGTTGGCTGTGCAACACGTGAGTTGGCCGTGCGGATCCTTATATTATACTATAGCACGTGAGTTGGTCGTGTGGATCCTTATATTATACTATAGCACATGAGTTGGCTGTGCAACACGTGAGTTGGCCGTGCGGATCCTTATATTATACTATAGCACGTGAGTTGGCCGTGCAACACGTGTGTTGGCCGTGCGGATCTAGATATTTATATTATGGCACGTGAGTTGTCCGTGCAACACGTGAGTTGTCCGGGCAGATTATAGCGTTTGGGCTCTAAGAGCCCCTCCGGAGTCTGTACACCCCCAGTGAGCGTGGATACCCATTGAGAGAGTGATGAGGGTTGGGAGCCCAGGGAGTGATGAGGGCTGGGAGTCCAGGAAGTGATTGTTGTCCTAAGAGGTTGTACTTGATTTTCATTTGTTGTTGCACTTAGTTGCTATCTGTCATTGTTGTGAAATCTCTGAAAGATTGTTGATATATGGATTACATGAACATGAACTGTATAAAAATTGATTTGACATTAAACTACCAGATTTGATAGCATGTCTATTCTTTGCTGGAATTACTGGAAATAAACCATAACTGTGTAGCTTGTTACTATCTTCAGTTCCTTATTTATTATTATTACTTGGTGAGTTGGTTGTTCTCATACTACACCCTGCACTTCGTGTGCAAATCCAGGTGTTCCCGGACATAGCGAGTATTGATCCTTTCGGGTGGTTGATTTTCAGGAGATTTTGAGGTAGCTGCCGTGTTCCGCAGACCTTATCTCTCCTTCTCTATTTCTTTGTTTACTGTATTTGGTCTCAGACTATTATAGACTATATTTTCCAGACTTATATTCATATTATATGTTCATGTACTTAGTGACACCAGGTTTTGGGGAGTGTTTATATTGTATTTAAATATTATATTTTCAACCTTAAAGAGAAGTTTTGGTTATTGAGATTTTTGGCTTGCCTAATATTGAGATAGGCTCCATCACGACGGGTGAGATTTTGGGTCGTGACAAGTTGGTATCAGAGCCTAGGTTACATAGGTCTCACGAGTCATGAGCAAGTTTAGTAGAGTCTTGCGGATCGGTACAGAGACATCTGTACTATCTTCGAGAGGTTGTAGAACCCTTAGACAAATTTCCCTTTCTTGTATTTTGTCGTGCGAATTTGTTGATTCTGGAAACTAAATTTCTGCTATTCTATTCTCTCACAGATGGTGAGGACACGTACTACCAGATCAGATAGTCAGCCACCAGTGCCACCAGTTAAGGCCGCGAGCGGCCGGGGCCGTGGTAGAGGCCGGGGCCGAGGTAGAGGTCAAGGTGTAGCTCATACAACAGTTGGAATAGCACCTGTAGTACCACTAGTTGTTCCAGTACAGGAGCAGATTCCATATGTAGTTGAGCCGACAGGATCAACTGAGGCACCAGCTGTGCCCATTGAGATTGCAGGCATTCGGGAGACTTTGGCCCAGATGTTGGCAGCCTGCACTGGCCTTGCTCAGGTGGTTTCGGCTCAGGCCGCACCTGCCACTTCTCAGGCTGGGGGAGGTACTCATACCCCTGTTGCCCGTACTCCAGACCAGGTAGTATAGGGACTTCAGATACCGGGGGCACTACCAGCCCAGCCGGTTGTAGCTGCTCAGGCCCCGGTAGTTCCTATTATGGCAGATGATGAGCAGAGGAGACTTGAGAGATTTGAGAGGCTTCTACCTCCACCATTTAGCGGTACTGAGTCAGAGGATGCTCAGGATTTTCTGGATAGGTATCAACGGATGCTTCGGACAACCGGTATTTTGGAGACCAGTGGGGTCTCATTCGCTACTTTTCAATTTTCTGGGTCTGCACTCAGATGGTGGGAGACTTACGAGAGATGTAGGCCTGTTGGCGCAACACCCCTTACTTGGCATCAGTTCTCCGTGGTCTTTTTGGAGAAGTTCGTACCTCAATCCCGCAGAGAAGAGCTGCGCAGACAGTTTGAGCAGCTTCGCCAGGGTGATATGTTCGTGACGCGGTATGAGATGAGATTTTCTGAGTTGGCTTGTCACGCAGTCTGGTTGGTTCCCACTGATAGGGAGAGGATTAGAAGGTTCATTGATGGCCTCACATATCAGCTGCGGTTACTTGTGAC
>AWOL01S0008293.1:0-27779 GCA_000715115.1 Nicotiana otophora
CCTATCTCAATACTAGGCAAGCTAAAAATCCCAATAAACCATCATTTCTTTTAAATTTGAAAATACAATAATTAAATTCAGCAGAAAAAAATCTCAAAATTTCAAATATATTACTCCCAAAACCCGGTGTCACTAAGTACATGAGCATCTAATGTGAATACAATGTTTGACTGATAAAAACCACTGCCTGAAAGTATAGAACAATACAATAACTGAAGGAAAGAGAGACAAGGTCAAGGGACGCCAAGCAGCTACCTTGATAGTCTCCAACTGATAGTATTCTGAAATCTAACAATCTCCGGGTCCGAAAGCACCTGGGTCTGCACACGAGGTGTAGAGTGTAGTATGAGTACAACTAACTCAATAAGTAACAAGACTAACCTCTAGGCTGAAAGAAATGATGAGCTCCGCAGGTACAGTCCAGTAAATATAATAGTGCAGAAACTTAGGCATGCTTTCAAGTTCAACAGATAAACTCAGTACAAGTGAAATAGATCAGTACTGCATGATATAAGGAATATGACATCTCAGTAGCAAGACCACCTGTAGATACTGGTCACCAATTATTCGATCACTCGGTACAATTTATGGCCAGTCTAGGCCCGGGGTATTCCAACCCATATATATATATATATATATACACATCAACTGATAGTCAGTCATTCAGTACCGTATAAGGCCAATCCAACCCTGGAGTAATTTATCCCCAAATGCAAATGATACAAACAAGATCCATGTCCAGGTAATTTCATTACAATATAAATAAGTAAGGCAAGTTCATGCCCTGGGAAAATCCATCCCAAACATATATATAAGCAGTAAGTAAGGCAAGTCCATGCCCTCGGAAATCCATCCCGAATATATATTGTCACGACCCAATTTTTCCTCCGTTTGGTATAGTGATGGCACCCAGTCTTAGGGACTAGGTAAGCCTAACATTAATTGAAACAACACTATTTAAATAACATATAACATGTTAAATAGAAATCTCTTACAATTCCAAAAACCGGTAGTACAAGTCATAAGCTCTACAGAGTGTTCGCTAGAAAACTTCTAAATACAACTGTCTAGAAATAAGAATAAACAGTGCAAAACGAAAACTATAGGTGACTCCGAAGCCTGCGAACGCAGCAGTAGGTTTACCTTGAGTCTCCACAGCAATAGTCCACACATTTAGGTAACGAACAATGTACCTGAATCTGCACAAAAATGTGCAGAAGAGTAGCATGAGCACACCACAGCGGTGCCCGGTAAGTATCAAGACTAACCTCGGTGGAATAGTGACGAGGAACATTCAAGACACCCACTGGTCTAATAAACTAAACAAGTAATAGTATATGAACAGCAGAAATATGATGTCTACATAAAGACTATGCAATATGGCTCATACTACCGTAGTGGCAATAAGAAAGGAAACAACAAGTATCCGCGGAATACCATAAAAATGACATAGAAAAGTGAATGGCACACAACCTAAATCTGGAATCACAAATAAAGCAAGGACAAGTAATAACCCAGTAACTACAACCGCTTTTACATCAGGTGTTAGTCAAAAACTCCACGAGGTACCGAACCTTGGACAAATCACAGCTCACGGGTCTCAATGCCTGAACCCTAATACTTGGCATCCTGTACCCTCATAACATCTCATAACCGCACTGATGACGCACGTGCCAATAGAGCCAATCTCACATAGAAGGCAAGTAAACAAGTATGAGCATCTATGCTCAACAATATCAAGAACACCTCTTATCCGATAAGAGTGCTTAACTACGTGTATGCTTGTGCAAGTGTCCTACCATAGTCCATATCAGCAAATAAGCATAAGGAAAATGAACGGACAACACGTAGAATATTGTCTCACAGCTTTCACAAGATAAAGCTCACATAGGTATGCATACCACTACACAAATATCAACAACAAGAATGCCCCCGGGCCACAAATCATCACAAATCAATCCCTGACACAACCCACCTTGTCTCGCCACGTGTGCAATAGTAATATAAATGTCCGCTTTGTCTCGCCACACGTGCATAATAATGTTCCCACCTTGTCTCGTCACATGCGCAACCCATATATATATATATATATATATATATACACACATATCCCGCCTTGTCACGCCGCATGTGCATATATCAATGGTAACAATAGCACGGCAGAAACTTCGTGCAACCCCATAATAACAACCGCACGGCATAAACATCGTGCATCATCACAACAAGTACCATAACAACAATGACAATAATACAAAGTACGACAAGTAAATCAATTCGAGAACTTTAATTCACAAAGAAACGGTAGAACCAATTCACAAGGAATAACCACAATAAAGAATGCTAGGCGTAGAGAGAATAGCTCAACCAAGGGAAACTAATGTTTATCAACGATCCCACAATATATATTTCAACTACAGGGAAACTAACACGAGTCAAATAATTCCAAATAAAACAAGTCGACTAAGATATAGGATATCTAAAACTTCTTTTAAGGTTGAGGAATTTCTAAGGATTTTCAACAATTTAATTAAGGATAAGCAGCAGAAAGATAATCATAACCTCATTTAAGACTAAATAAATTATAAGATGATATAATAATAATTTCAAATAAAGACCTCATTTAAGACTAAATAAATTATAAGATGATATAATAATAATTTCAAATAAAGATAAGTAGTTATGAAAAGATAGCATGACAATATAGGAGGTAAAATCTTCAGCTAAGTCAAATAAGAGTCAAATAGGCAATAAGAGTGAATCCTGAAAGCAATTAATTCTAATTAAAGCATGTAGAGGTGAAACTAGTAAATAGGAATTTAATCATATCAAGAACAACTTCATACTCAGTGAATATAAGGACCTAAAAATCCTAAAAGGCCAACTTTTCACAAATAAGTCCGAGCACGTACTGGTCACCTCGCGTGCATGGACTACAATCAACATAGAAGACTCAAATCCTAAGGGGTAAATCCCCCACACAAGGTTAGGCAAGATACTTACCTCGAACCAAGCTCAAACAGTCCGTAAGAATGCCCTTTCCTAAATTATCCGACTCCGAATGGTCCAAAACTAACCAAGCACAATTGCATATCATGAATACAACGATAATAGACTCATCTAATTAATGAAATCAATATTTTAACAAAAATTCCGAAATTTGCCCTGAATAGTCGACCCGGGCCCACGTCTCGGAATCGGGTAAAACTCACAAAATATGAACACCCATTCACTCATGCATCCAACCATATAAGAATTACTCAAATCCAACCACAAATCCCCTTTCAAAACTCGAAATCGTTATTGAAGAAGTTCTTCCAATGTTTTCCCAATTTCAACTCCAAAAATCCGAAACTAAATATAGAAAACAACTATAGATTAATGGAATATAACCCAAAACGAGTTAGGAATCACTACCCCAAAGCTTCCTCTGAAAATCCCTCAAAGAATCGCCTTCTCCCGAGCTCAAAATCAAAAATGGAGTGAAAATGAAATAACCCTCGATTCCAACCCCTTTCTGCCCAGCGATCCTCGCACCTGCGACCATTTCTCGCACCTGCGGTCTAACCAGTCACACCTGCGGAAGTCACTAACTCCTACAGTCTCCGCACCTGCGAGCTTTCTGCACATCTGCGGGCATCGCAGATGCGGAACTTCCTCGCACCTGCGTCCCCATGCCAACTCTCAATTCTCGCATCTGCGCTTCCATCTCCGCATGTGCGAGTCCGCTGATGCACACAAATTATCCGAACCTGCGGAGACTGCTAAGTCCAGCTCTTCCCGCACCTGCACCTAATTCTTTGCGCCTGCGACCATCGCACCTGCGCCCAAGGTCCGCAGGTGCGATTACACCAGAACTCAGACCTCCCCAAAACCATGGAAATCATCCGCAACTCATCCGAAAAACACCTAGGGCCCTCGGGACCCCGTCCAAACATACCAACAAGTTCTATACCCTAACACGGACCCGCTCGAGGTCTCAAATCACATCAAATGACATCAAAACTACGAATCACACCATGAATCGAACTTATAAATTTTTCAAATCTTTCAACTTCTAAAACCTGTGCCGAAACCTATCAAATCAACCCGAAATGATGTCAAATATTGCAGGCAAGTCCCAAATCACATAACAGAGCTGTTCCAACTCTCAGAATCGCATTCCGACCCCGATATTAAAAAGTTCACTTCCGGTTCAAATCACTAAAAATTCAACTTTCGCCATTTCAAGCCTAAATCAGCTACAGACCTCGGATTTACTGTCCGGACATGCTCCTAAGTCAAAAATTACCCAACGGAGCTAATGGAACCGACGAAACTCCATTCCGGAGTTTTCTTCACATATTTCTGACTTTGGTCAAAATCCTAAGACTTAAGCTTCCATTTTAGGGACTAAGTGTCCCAAATCACTCCGAAACATCCGGTACACGAATTCAATCATGCACGAAAGTCAATACATATAATATGAAGCTACTCAGGGCTTTATGCCGCCGAACGAGACTTAAATTCTCAAAACGACCGACAGAGTCGTTACATCCTTCCCCTCTTAAACAAACGTTCGTCCTCGAACGTGCTAAGAATCGCCTCGAAGTCTTGAAATCACTTAAAGTACATACCCAAAACACACCCGTGGGTGACCCCACGTCACCCTAATCCACATAAGCCTGACGACACCATCTAAACTGTAATATATCCTTTCTGCCAACACCGATAAGCTTTAGAGTAAACAATTCTCACCTTTCATTTATCTTCAAAAGACCCAATTCTAAATCCATAACCAATATCAGTCTCAACCAGCGGTAACAACTCATGCCTACACCCACAAGGTACGACCATACAACAAGACACAACACATATAGGCCCATAATAATATTTCTGATCACAAAAGCTGCCCGAAATCAAAACCAGCACCAATAATTAAACCCATATCCGTTAGCAACCCGTTTCAAAACTCCAAAATGCTGAAAATGATGCAAGAAACACAAAGACCTCATAACTATACATCCGAATCAACAAGTCACAACTAACACCACCGGGCACACACCCCGCAAGCTAAAACGCAAGAAGTACATAACAAAATTGACTAAATAAGTAAAGAGAAACACATAAGATAAATATCAAACAAGCCCGACATGCACAACTTTCTAATAATAACCTTCTACGAATCAATTCAAAAGGAAAAATCAAAGTACATGAACAAATCATAAGTATCTCATCCTGGTATCACCCTCCACCGCGGCACGCAGCCCGACTCAAACATACCAAATCACATGAAGTCGCGAGGGTATCGCCCTCAACTCTGAATCACAAGTCGAATACACATCATACCAATGGAAATCCTCCATTAATTCAATTCTGCCAATAAAATCTCAACACTTGCTAAATTCTCACCCCAGTAGAGTATCAAATCACATATCATAACCGAATTACTCAGGAATCACCTCAAACCTGCCATAATGGATAACATGAATTCACTACTAGTCTCGTAACTTTCATAGAATCTCCCAATAGGGAAAACACATACAGAATACTGATTCATGAACTCACCCATAGGTGGAATAACAAATAGGGGAACTCGCATCGATAAGCAGAACCGAATAAAAATATAATAGTGCCCCTTTGTAACAAATCAAAAGCATACCTATATGACGTCATCTAGTGCAGTGTCCTCAAGCCTACTATATGAAACACATCAACGGGCCGGTCCTTCCCCTCTTTGGCGCCCTCTACTCGCCTGTATACTCCGCTGTGATACACCTGTCCGGAGTCTAGGACAATCTCTCATCCTGTGGCTGGTATCTCTACACTCGAAGCAACCTCTATGCTGACGTGGCTGTAGGAATTGTGTGATACGTGTACTCTAAGACCCATGAGCACCTGAAATACTGTGTGAAGCCTGAAGTGCAAACTGAAATGGCTGACCCACAAAACCTCCACCATGTCGTACCCTACCTCCAAAATAAGGACCAGTAGATCTCTCCGGTCTATAAGGCCTCCTCACCTACATGTCCTTTCTCTCCTGATCTTGTCTGTACTCTCTCTTATGGCCTCGTATGTCCTCTCTCTCCTGATCCCACATGCCCTCTACACGATGAACAATCCCTACCACCTGCTGAAATGAAACATATCTGACTCTAACTCCAGAGCCATGCTGAACAGAATATCATGTCTGAGTCCCTAAATGAATCTAGGGATACACTATCTAACTGTGGTGACCAAAGTAGGTGCATGCCTGGCCAAATCACTGAATCTCACGGCATACTCTGATACTGACATAGTGCCTTGGCGCAGCTGCTCAAACTCCGCGCGCCATGCATCTCGAAGGGACTGAGGTACTAACTCTCTCAGGATCATCTCTGAAAACTGAACCCATGTAAGTGAAGCTAACTCATATTCCCGCCACCACTGGTAAGCCTCTCCCCTGAGCTAGAACGTAGTAAAAGCAACCCCGCTCGTCTCCACAATAACCATAGTGCGGAGAATACAGTGACACTCCTCCAAAAAACCCTGTGCACTCTTTGAAGCCAAACCACTAAATGTAGGAGGGTCATATATCTTGAACCTTGCAAGTCTAAGCTACTCTTCCTTAGATGCTGCTGCCCTGACCACGGGCTGAACTGGGACCACAGGCTGTGCCGCCATGACACCTGGAACCTGACCAACATGAACTCGCTGCTCAAGGGTGTGGGCGGTAGGAGTCAGGGCTCCTCTCCCGGTCTGTGAAATAGCCGGTGCAACCGAAATCAACCCCACCTGAGCCAATGTACCAAACATGCTCAGGAACTGTGCTAAGGTTTCCTGAAGTCTGGGGGTAACAGCAGGCGCCTCCGGTACCTGCTCCCCAACTGGAATAACTGGCGGCTCCTCAACTGTTGCCCTGGTATGTGCTCTGGCTGTGGCACTTACTCCTCGTTGGCCTCTGCCTTTGCCTCTAGCAATACCTGCCCCGGGAGTAGCGTCGTCGATAACTGCAGCTCGTGTCCTCACCATCTGTGAGAGAATGGAATGATAAAAGTTCAAACTCCGAGATCAATAAGCTCGCACGATAGGAATGAAAAAAGTGAAATTATCCTAATAGTTCCGTAACCTCTCGAAGATAAGTACATACGTCTCCGTACTAATCCGCAAGACTCTACTAAACTCGCTTCTGACTTGTAGCACCTATGAACCTAGAGCTCTGATACCAACTTGTCACGACCCAATTTTCCCTCCGTTTGGTATCGTGATGGCACCTAGTCTTAGGGACTAGGTAAGCCTAACATTAATTGAAATAACACTATTTAAATAACATCTAACAAGTAAAATAGAAATCTCTTACATTTCTCAAAATCGGTAGTACAAATCATAAGCTCTACAGAGTGTTCGCTAGAAAACTTCTAAATACAACTGTCCAGAAATAAGAATAAACAGTGCAAAACAAAAACTAGAAGATGACTCCGAAGCATGCGAACGCAGCAGCAGGTTTACCTTGAGTCTCCATAGCAACAGTCCACACAGCTAGCTAACGAACAATGTACCTGGATCTGCACATAAATGTGTAGAAGAGTACAATGAGCACACCACAGCGGTGCCCAGTAAGTATCAAGACTAACCTCGGTGAAGTAGTGATGAGGAACAGTCAAGACACCCACTGGTCTAATAAACTGAACAGGTAATAATATATGAACAACAGAAATATGATGTCTACATAAGGACTAGGCAATATGGCTCACACTACCGTAATGGCAATAAGAAAGGAAACAACAAGTATCAGCGGAATACCATAAAGATGACATAGAAAAGTGAATGGCACACAACCTAAATATGAAATCACAAATACAGCAAGGACAAGTAATAACTCAGCAACTACAACCTCTTTTACATCAGGTGTTAGTCAACAACTCCACGAGGTACCGAACCTCGGACAAATCACAGCTCACGGATCTCAATGCCTGAACCCTAATACGTGGCATCCTGTACCCTCATAACATCTCATAACCGCTCTGACGACTCACGTGCCAATAGAGCCAATCTCACATAGAAGGCAAGTAAACAAGGGTGAACATCTATGCTCAACCATATCAAGAACACCTCTTATCCGATAAGAGTGCTTAACTACGTGTATGCTTGTGCAAGTGTCCTACCATAGTCCATATCAGCAAATAAGCATAAGGAAAAAGAATGGACAGCACGTAGAATATTCTCTCACAGCTTTCACAAGATAAAGCTCACACAGGTACGTATACCACTACACAAATATCAACAACAAGAATGCCCCCGGGCCACAAATCATCACAAATCAATCCCTGATACAGCCCACCTTGTCTCGCCACGTGTGCAATAGTAACATAAATGCTCGCCTTGTCTCACCACACGTGCATAATAATGTTCCCACCTTGTCTCGCCACATGCGCAACCCATACATATATATATATCCCGCCTTGTCACGCCGCATGTGCAAATATCAATGGTAACAATAGCACGGCAGAAACCTTGTGCAACCCCATAGTAACAACCGCACGGCAGAAACCTCGTGTATCACAATAATAACAACCGCACGGCAGAAACCTCATGCATCACCACAACAAGTACCACATCAATAATGACAATAATACAAAGTAAGACAAGTACATTAATTCAAGAATTTTAATTCACAAAGAAATGGTAGAACCATTTCACAAGGAATAACCACAATAAAGAATGTTAGGCGTAAAGAGAACAGCTCAACAAATGAAAACTAATGTGTATCAACGATCCCACAATATACATCTCAACGACAGGGAAACTAACACGAGTCAAATAATTCCAAATAAAACAAGTCGACTAAGATATAGGATATCTAAAACTTCTTTTAAGGTTGAGGAATTTCTAAGGATTTTCAACAATTTAATTAAGGATAAGCAGCGGAAAGATAATCATAACCTCAATTAAGACTGAACAAATTATAAGATGATATAATAATAATTTCAAATAAAGATAAGCAAAAGATGGCATGACAATAGAGGAGGTAAAATCTTCAGTTAAGTCAAATAAGAGTCAAATAGGCAATAAGAGTGAATACTGAAAGTAATTAATTCTAATTAAAGCATGTAGAGGTGAAACTAGTAAATATGAACTTAATCATATCAAGAACAACTTCATACTCAGTGAATATAAGGACCTAAAAATCCTAAAAGGCCAACTTTTCACAAATAAGTCCGAGCACGCACTCGTCACCTCGCGTGTATGGACTACAATCAACATAGAAGACTCAAATCCTAAGGGGAAAATCCCCCACATAAGGTTAGGCAAGATACATATCTCCAACCAAGCTCAAACAGTCCGTAAGAATGCCCTTTCCTCAATTATCCAACTCTGAATGGTCCAAATCTAACCAAACACAATTACATATCATGAATACAACGATAATAGACTCATCTAATTAATGAAATCAATATTTTAACAAAAATTCCGAAATTTGCCCTGAATAGTCGACCCGGGCCCATATTTCGGAATCGGGTAAAACTCACAAAATATGAACACCCATTCACTCATGCGTCCAACCATATAAGAATTACTCAAATCCGACCACAAATCCCCTTTCGAAACTCGAAATCTTTATTGAAGAAGTTCTTCCAATGTTTTCCCAATTTCAATTCCAAAAATCCGAAACTAAATGGAGAAAACAACTATAGATTAATGGAATACAACCAAAAACGAGTTAGGAATCATTACCAGAAAGCTTCCTCTGAAAATCCCTCAAAGAATCGCCTTCTCCCGAGCTCAAAATAAAAAATGGAGTGAAAATGAAATAACCCTCGATTCCAAACCCTTTCTACCCAGTGATCCTCGCACATGCGACCATTTCTCGCACCTACGCCTACCGCACCTGCGGTCTAACCAGTCGCACCTGCGGAAGTCACTAAATCCTACAGTCTCCTCACCTGCGAGCCTTCTGCGCATCTACGGGCATCCCAGATGCAGAACTTCCTCGCACCTGCGACCCCAGGCCAACTCTTAATTCTCGCATTTGTGCTCTCATCTCCGCACATGCGAGTCCGCTGATGCGAACAAATTCTCTGCACCTACGGAGACTTCCAAGTCCAGCTCTTCCTGCACCTGCGCCTCATTCTTCGCACCTGCACCCAAGGTCCGCAGGTGCGATTACACCAGTTCTCAGACCTCCCCAAAATCATGGAAATCATCCACAACTCTTCCGAAAAATACTCGGGGCCCTCGGGACCCCGTCCAAACATACCAACAAGTTCTATACCCTAACACGGACCCTCTCTAGGTCTCAAATCACATCCAACGACATCAAAACTACGAATCGCACCATGAATCGAACTTATAAATATTTCAAATCTTTCAACTTCTAAAACCCGTGCCGAAACCTATCAAATCAACCCGGAATGTCGTCAAATTTTGCAGGCAAGTCCCAAATAACATAACGGAGCTGTCCCAACTCTCAGAATCACATTCCGACACCGATATCAAAATGTCTACTTCCGGTCCAAATCTCCAAAAATTCAACTTTTGCCATTTCAAGCCTAAATCAGCTACAGACCTTGGATTTACAGTCCGAACATGCTCCTAAGTCCAAAATCACCCAACGGAGCTAATGGAACCGACAGAACTCCATTCAAGAGTTGTCTTCACATAGTTCTGACTATGGTCAAAATCATAAGACTTAAGCTTCCGTTTTAGGGACTAAGTATCCAAAATCACTCTGAAACATCCGATAACCGAATTCAACCACGCACGCAAGTCAATACACATAATATGAAGCTGCTCAGGGCTTTATGCTGCCGAACGATACTTAAATTCTCAAAAGGACCGATCGGGTCATTACATATATAATCATTTACGCTCACTGGGGGTGTACAGACTCCGGAAGGGCTCCTTCAGCCCAAACGCTATAAGTCGACCGCGCTCACTGGGGGTGTGTGCAGACTCTCGGAGGGGCTCCTTCAACCCAAGCGTGATATAAAGCCAATATGGCCTATTGCAAACGGGCCGTCCCGATCCGTATAATAATAAAGACAATGAGGCCTGCTGCAGGCGGGCAACGCCAATCCATTTAATAATAAAACCAACAAGGCCTGCTGCAGGCGGGCAACCCCGATCCATTTAATAATAAAGCCAATAAGGCTTGTTGCAGGTGGGCAGCCCTGATCCATAATATAGTAAAACCAATAAGGCCTGCTACAGGCGGGCATCCCCGATCGAGAACAATAATAATGTATAAAGCCATTCAGGCCTGCTGCAGGCGGGCAACCCTGATCCATTTAATAATAACATATATAAAGCCAAATGGTCTGCTGCATTGCGCAACTCAATCCCATAAATATTCTCACAATGGACAATTATTACTGAGTGTGAAATCTATATTTTTAGAACAATTAATTCAACAGCATCACGACCCCATAGGTCCTAAAATATCGGCACATAGACTAAACATGATCTTTATTACTAGCCTCAGCTTAATTCTTCTAACATGTGCCACATGTTCAGATAATAACATGATTCTTTTATTTTTTGTACTTCACATGATTTATTCAAGACACAATTTCTGTGGTGCACGTCTACATGTTCGTCACCTATCGTGTGAGTCACCTTCAACAATTTATATCATACCAAATTTGGGGATTCATACCCTCAGAACCAAGTTTAGAAGTGTTACTTACCTCAAACAATATAATTCATTACTCCGCTAGGCCCTTGCCTCGTGAATTTGTCTCCAAATGCCTCGAGTCTAGCCACAAATTATTCGATTTAGTCAATAAAATTTATTGGAATTAATTCCATAAGAAAATGCTAATTTTCCACAAAACTACGAAAATTAGCTCAAAAGTCACCCGGGGGGCCCACGTCTCGGAATTCGACAAAACTCACAAAATCCAACAACCCATCCAATTACAAGTCCAACCATACTAATTTCACTCAAATCTGACTCTGAATCGGCGTTCAAATCTCAAAAATTCATTTTTATGAAATTGTAGAAATTCCTCCGATTTCTCTTGAAAAATCAATAATCTAACGCCGAACACGAAGATTAATTCATGGAATATAATCACAAGGGAGTAAAGAACACTTACCCCAAGTTTTGTGGAAAATTTCCTCTCCAAAGTCGCCGGATCCGAATTCCAAAATCCGAAAATGAAGAAAGAAACCAAAACCCACGATTTTATCCTTTGTCCAGTCATTTACTCTTTGCGACCGAGGAAAATGCTTCGCGATCGCGAAGCACAAAAATTTCCTGCGCAAAATGTGCCTTTCGCGACCGCGGAAAATGCTTCGCGATCGCGAAGCACAAATGCCCAACGCTTCCGGACAGCCTCTAGTATAATGGTCATAAACGTTTGTACAGAACTTTAAATTGCAATTGGTTTAGCTTTATGAAAACTAGACACAAAGGGATTAACTTTTGTTTGTTGCTCATCTCTCAATTCCTTATATATTCCGATATATAAGCTTTCAAAATCATCCCTGTGCAACAAAGAATTTCCAACACGAAGGGATATAACCTTTTGTACACAACTCCAAATGACAAATGGTTTACCTTTCTGAAAACAAGACCCATTGGGCTACAACTTTCATTTTTGGATCATCTCCAAGTTCCTTATAGATTGCGAGATATAAGCTTCCAAAATTGGGTAAGTGCTACAGAAGTTTGTTCTACGCGATCGTGAAAAGGCTTCGGCGATCGCGATTCACACAGCCCAAACAGTAAAATTGCTCTTCGCGATCGCGACCAATTGTCCGCGATCGCGATGCATACCTCTGTGGCCAAAAACCAGCAACTAAGAATGGCCTAGAAATGGTCCGAAACCACCCCGAAACTCACCCGAGCCCCTTGGTACCTCAATCAAATGTACCAACAAGTCCTAAAACATCATACGAACTTAGTCAAAGCCTCGAATCACATCAAACAACGCTAAAACCATGAATCACACCTCAATTCAAGCCTAATGAACTTTGAACTTTCAAATTCTATATATTGTGCCGAAATATATCAAATCAATTCGGAATGACTTCAAATTTTGCACACAAGTCATGAATGACATAATAAAGCTATTCCAATTTCCAGAATTGGATTCCGGCTTCGATATCAAAAAGTCAATCCCCAATCAAACTTCCCAAAAATTCAACTTTTGGCATTTCAAGCCTAATTCCACTACGGACCTCCAAATAATTTTCCGGACACGCTCCTAAGTACAAAATAACCATACAGAGCTATTGGAATCATCAAAACTATATTTCGGGGTTGTTTACACATAAGTCACCATCCGGTTAATTATTTCACCTTAAGCTTCCAACATGAAATTTATTCTTCCAAACTAACTCTAAAATATCTTAAAACCAAAATCTACAATTCACACAAGTCATAATACCTCGTAGGAAGTTATTCAAGACTTCAAATAGTTGAAAGGAGCATAAATGCTTAAAATGACCGTTCGGGTCGTTACAATCTCCCCCACTTAAACATACGTTCGTCCTCGAACATGCAACGAGTTATTTCCAAGTCATCAAATCACTGTTCCATCTTACCACACACGTATCCGGGGGTGAACCCCCGTCACCCTATTCCATATAGGCTTGACAACACAATACCACTGAAATCATTGATTTAACTTTGGCCCATAAACCTTGGAAATTAATTTCCAACCTTTATAATTTCTTTCAAGACACAAATCTTACATTTACACGTTGTATGAGTTTGAACAAGTTGTATCAAGCCATAACCATAACCACAGATATAATCAACTAACATATTACACAACTCGCATGCTCGTAGCACCATTCCTGATCATAGTGACTACTCCAAAATCAACCACATACTAGTATTAAACCCATATCGAACCAAACCTCATCCCAAGATCTTCGTACACTGTTGATAATAAAAGAAACACGCGAAATTTCATGACCACTTACCAGACCAACAAGTCACAAAGCTCTCTCGTCCCAACCAGAACCATAATCACTTTCTGAGCCGACTTTCAATATTATACTCCCGAATATACTGAAATCAAACCTGATAGTACTCATTCTAGGTCCAATGTCCTTATATTACTAAACACAACTGTTCCATAGACGTTCCACACCAATATAACTCAGAGTCACAACTGTGATGCTATAAGCTCATTATATATAGTAGAACCAAGACACACATATTTAATAACAGTAACCAGCTCTTCTAGAGCTCACATTAACATCACTCGCATGGACAACTCACGTGCTATAGTATCAATACCTGGACCCGCACAGATAACTCACGTGCTAATAATATAAATATTTGGACTCGCACGGATAACTCACGTGCCAATAATATAAATATCTGGACTTGCACGGATAACTCATGTGCCAAAAATATCAGTACATGGATCTGCACGGACAACTCACGTGCCAATAACATAATTCGCCCGGCATGGTCACAGGCCTCTAATCCAATCATATCATACAGGAGCAATCAAATAAGTACACATGAACCATCGTAACTGATCACAACTCCAGCACTCGCATGGCTATCACATCCTTCATGCACGTTCATCCCACTAGGAATATTTTAATAATTCTTTCGTGCCACATATCAATAACTCGTACATCAGTACTCTATTAACTAGGAGAGTACCGTAATACCAATGCACCTCCATAAATCAAAACACAATTCCCCTTTCAACCGCACACCCTTATCAAGGATTACCGAGCAACTATAACATTCATCTAAATATATAACACTGACTATTCCATCCAGAATTCGTGATTTTCCTTTCAAGCATGAACTGCGACCTCGTACATATAAATCTAAATCCTGCACAACACACCATATCTATCATGCCATCATGTGACAAGCACAAGAATCTCATTATCATCTTTGAGTCACCAACAACTTACATACCCTATTAGTTAGAAACCTTTCTCTTGCTTCTTTCCAGGAGAAAGACACAATACATAACACGTTCCCCACACCGGTAGGAAATATCCGGCTACAACTATGGTAGAAACCATCCAACTTAAATCTCATATTTTAGCCATAAACAAATCCGCCAAAAATCCTCAGTTGTTACATATTAATCTTGAATCCATTAGAACTTTCTCGAGAGTCACCCCCTTTTGTTCAAATCCATATTACACCGCCCAAATGGTCCAAAAGACACGTGCCCCATTAGCATAACAACACTCAAAGAAGTAACCCTACTTTAATACCACCCATCAAATTCATACTCTGTGCACACTACATCATTCATAAATAACAACTCATTCATCCCACGATTTTCATATACTCATAAAGCGCAATATAACCCGTATCTAGAAATTTCCTTACTCGAGTCATTCTCGAACTCCACCTTTGCAAGTCATCACTGATTCCCAAGTATACTTCAGACCAAGACAAAACAATTGACACATAACCATGAATTGAATTGTCAATAGAAGGCTCCCCCACTTGGCTCAAAGCTATAGATTAAAATACTTGATAACTCACAATACCCATACTTTATTACTGCCTTAATACCGCAGTCAGTTCAACTAAAAATTTTCTCAAGCTCAAGACACACCAACCATAAAATACCCCAATCATCTGCTAATCTCGCATTCATTCTCTTAACACTCAAGTCAACTTTCTCAACCAGATTCAAATTCAAGTCTCAACACGTACGCCCCGCTGGCAGAAAAAAAACTCTCTATTCACATCATAAGGAACACACCTATATAGATTACTCCGCAGGAGATAACCCACTTGCTTAGTCTCAAATTGGCATCTTGTTATACACTTTTGCAACCACAATTACTATGAAATCACTTAATCTTTCTAAGTCCAAACTCATTAACCAGACACGAGAATGTAATTTGCCCCAAAATTTAACAACGTGAAAGATCTTTCAAAACATTCACACTCGAGATTGTACGTCACATCAAAATGAAAACAAAGCACCTAATGGCCTTCCTTTATATTTCAAGAAAACACTTCTCTTCACATTCAAATCGTCTTAACACATCCCGCAGTTACATCATACTCATCACAAAGCCATTCTACCGCTCATCAAGCCACAAATTCCACTCATAGGGACATTACCGGACATATGAGTCCAAATGTACATGTTACAACCGAAGCTACCGAGCCCAAGCTGCGGTCTAAATATGGCCTCAAGTCCTCCAGACTGGCCCATCACAAGAATACGGAATACACATCTCAAACATCGTTCATGGAATCACAAGTCGGTGATGCAAAGCTGATACCGAGCGTTCATGTGCGCATACGAATGCATGGAAAGAATTCAAAGAGTTATGTTTCAAGTTGAATCAGTTCTGCATGATAGAATACAAGAAAGTGAAAATTTCCTAAGGTTTCAGCAGCTTCTCAAATATAAGTACAAACGTTTCTGTACCGATTCGCAAGATTCTACTAAACCTGCTCATGACTCGTGAGACCTATGTCACCTAAAGCTCTAATACCAACTTGTCATGACCCAAAATCACACCTGTCGTGATGACGCCTATCTCAATACTAGGCAAGCCAAAAATCCCAATAAACCACCATTTTTTTTTAAATTTGAAAACAAAATAATTAAATTAAGTAGAAGAAATCTCAAAATTTCAAATATATCACTCCCAAAAACCGGTGTCACTGAGTACATGAGCATCTAATGTGAATACAATATTTGACTGATAAAAACCACTGCCTGAAAGTATAGAACAGTACAATAACTGAAGGAAAGAGAGACAAGGTCAGCGGATGCCAAGCAGCTACCTTGATAGTCTCCAACTGATAGTACTCTGAAATCTAACAATCTCTGTGTCCGAAAGCACCTGGGTCTGCACACGAGGTGCAGAGTGTAGTATGAGTACAACTAACTCAATAAGTAACAAGACTAACCTCTAGGCTGAAAGAAATGATGAGCTCCGCAGGTACAGTCCAGTAAAAATAATAGTACAGAAATGTAGGCATGCTTTCAAGTTCAACAGATAAACTCAGTACAAGTGAAATAGATCAATATTGCATGATATAAAGAATATGACATCTCAGTAGCAAGACCTCATGTAGACACTGGTCAGTACAATTTATGGCCAGTCCAGCCCCAGGGTGTTCCAACCTGTATATATATATACACATCGACTGACAGTCAGTCATTCAGTACCGTATAAGGCCAATCCGGCCCTGGGGTAATTTATCCCCAAATGAAAATGATACAGACAGGATCCATGTCCAGGTAAATTCATTACAATATAAATAAATAAGGCAAGTCCATGCCCATAGAAAATCCATCCCAAACATATATATAAGTAGTAAGTAAGGCAAGTCCATGCCCTGGGAAATCCATCTCGAATATATATAATCATCTACGCTGACTGGGGGTATACAGACTCCGGGGGGGCTCCTTCAGCCCAAGCGATATAAGTCGATCGCGCTCACTGGGTGTGTGCAGACTCTCGGAGGGGCTTCTTCAGCCCAAGCGCGATATAAAGCCAATATAGCCTACTGCAGGTGGGCAGTCCAGATCTATATAATAATAAAGCCAATGAGGCCTGCTGCAGGCGGGAAGTCCCGATCCATTTAATAATAAAGCCAATAAGGCCTGCTGCAGGCGGGCAGCCCCGATCCATTTAATAATAAAGCCAATAAGGCCTGCTGCAGGCGGGCAGCCCCGATCCATTTAATAATAAAGCCAATAAGGCCTGCTGCAGGCGGACAACCCCGATCCATAATATAGTAAAGCCAATAAGGCATGCTGCAGGAGGGAAGCCCCGATCCAAAACAATAATAATGTATAAAGCCATTCTGGCCTGCTGCAGGCGGGCAACCCCAATCCATTTAATAATAACATATATAAAGCCAAATGGCCTGCTGCATTGCGCAGCTCAATCCCATAAATATCCTTACAATGGACAATTATTACTGAGTGTGAAATTTATATTTTTAGAACAATTAAAATCAACAGCATCACGACCCCATGGGTCCTAAAATATCGGCACATAACCTAAATATGATCTTTATTACTAACCTCAGCTTAACATGTGCCACATGTTCAGATAATAACACGATTCTTTTATTTTTTGTACTTCACAGGATTTATTCAAGACACAATTTCTGTGGTGCACGTATACATGTTCGTCACCTATCGTGTGAGTCACCTTCAACAATTTATATCATACCAAATTGGGGGATTCATACCCTCAGAACCAAGTTTAGAAGTGTTACTTACCTCAAACCATATAATTCATTACTCCGCTAGGCCCTTGCCTCGTGAATTTGTCTCCAAATGCCTCGAGTCTAGCCACAAATTATTCGATTTAGTCAATAAAATTTATTGGAATTAATTCCATAAGAAAATGCTAATTTTCCACAAAACTCCGAAGATTAGCTCAAACGTCACTCGCGGGACCCACGTCTCGGAATTCGACAAAACTCACAAAATCCAACAACCCATACAATTACAAGTCCAACCATACTAATTTCACTCAAATCCGACTCTGAATCGGCGTTCAAATCTCAAAAATGCATTTTTATGAAATTGTAGAAATTCCTCCGATTTCTCTTGAAAAATCAATAATCTAACGCCGAAAACGAAGATTAATTCATGGAATATAATCACAAGGGAGTCAAGAACACTTACCCCAAGTTTTGTGGAAACTTTCCTCTCCAAAGTCGCCCGATCCGAGCTCCAAAATCTGAAAATGAAGAAAAAAACCAAAACCCACGATTCTATCTTCTGTCCAGTCATTTATTCTTCGCAATCGTGAAGCACAAAAATTTCCAGCCCAAAATGTGCCTATCGATACTGCGGAAAATGCTTCGCGATCGCAAAGCACAAATGCCGAACTCTTCCGGACAACCTCTAGTATAATAGTCATAACCTTATGTACAAAAATCCAAATTGCAATTAGTTTAGCTTTCTGAAAACTAGACACCAAGAGATATAACTTTCATTTGTTGCCCATCTCCCAATTACTTATATATTCCAAGATATAAGCTTCCAAAATCAGCCATGTGCAACAGAGCATTTCCAAACTCTTCCCAGACAGCCTATAGTGTGTACATCATAACTTTTTGTACACAAATCCAAACGACAAATGGTTTACTTTTCTAAATAACAAGACACATTGGGCTACAACTTTCATTTTTGGATCATCTCCAAATTCTTTATAGATTGCAAGATATAAGCTTCCAAAATCGGGTAAGTGCAACAAAAGTTTGTTCTACACGATCGCGAAAAGGCTTCCGCGATCGCGATTCACACTGCCCAAACAGCAAAATTGCTCTTCGCGATCGCGACCAATTGTCTGCGATCGCGATGCATACCTCTGTGGCCAAAAACCAGCAACTAAGAATGGCCTAGAAATGGTCCGAAACCACCCCGAAACTCACCCAAGCCCCTCGGGACCTCAATCAAATGTACTAACAAGTCCTAAAACATCATACGAACTTAGTCGAAGCCTCGAATCACATCAAACAACGCTAAAACCACGAATCACACCTCAATTCAAGCCTAATGAACTTTGAACTTTCAAATTCTATATATTGTGCCGAAATACATTAAATCAATCCGGAATGACTTCAAATTTTGCACACAAGTCATAAATGACATAACGAAGCTATTCCAATTTCCAGAATTGGATTCCAGCCTCGATATCAAAAAGTCAACCCCCCGGTCAAACTTCCCAAAAATGCAACTTTCGACATTTCAAGCCTAATTCCACTACGGACCTCCAAATAACTTTTCGGACACGCTCGTAAATCCAAAATCACCATACGGAGCTATTGGAATCATCAAAACTATATTACAGGGTCGTTTACACATAAGTCACCATCCGGTCAACTATTTCACCTTAAGCTTCCAACATGAAATTTATTCTTCCAAACTAACTTGGAAATACCTTAAAACCAAAATAGACAATTCACACAAGTCATAATACCTCGTAGGAAGTTATTCAAGACTTCAAATAGTTAAAAGGAGCGTAAATGCTCAAAACGATCGTTCGGGTCGTTACATACATATATATATATATATATATATATATATCACGACCCAGTTCCACCTATAGGTCGTGATGGCACTCAACACTATAGCTTGGCAAGCCACCTAATAAATTAAACATATATCGATAAAAGTTAAATCCAAGAAAAATATAAATACCAAATTCTACCAATGTGTGTGCCAAGACCTGGTGTCACAAGTGTATGAGCATCTAGTAGATTATACAAAACTCTAATACTATATGAAATAAAAATAGACAGAATGAAAAATACAAGGAGAGACACTAGTAGCTGCAGAACGGCTCAGAAAGGCAGCTCACCACTATGCCCCTGGATAACGTGNAAACTCACCCAAGCCCCTCGGGACCTCAATCAAATGTACTAACAAGTCCTAAAACATCATACGAACTTAGTCGAAGCCTCGAATCACATCAAACAACGCTAAAACCACGAATCACACCTCAATTCAAGCCTAATGAACTTTGAACTTTCAAATTCTATATATTGTGCCGAAATACATTAAATCAATCCGGAATGACTTCAAATTTTGCACACAAGTCATAAATGACATAACGAAGCTATTCCAATTTCCAGAATTGGATTCCAGCCTCGATATCAAAAAGTCAACCCCCCGGTCAAACTTCCCAAAAATGCAACTTTCGACATTTCAAGCCTAATTCCACTACGGACCTCCAAATAACTTTTCGGACACGCTCGTAAATCCAAAATCACCATACGGAGCTATTGGAATCATCAAAACTATATTACAGGGTCGTTTACACATAAGTCACCATCCGGTCAACTATTTCACCTTAAGCTTCCAACATGAAATTTATTCTTCCAAACTAACTTGGAAATACCTTAAAACCAAAATAGACAATTCACACAAGTCATAATACCTCGTAGGAAGTTATTCAAGACTTCAAATAGTTAAAAGGAGCGTAAATGCTCAAAACGATCGTTCGGGTCGTTACATACATATATATATATATATATATATATATCACGACCCAGTTCCACCTATAGGTCGTGATGGCACTCAACACTATAGCTTGGCAAGCCACCTAATAAATTAAACATATATCGATAAAAGTTAAATCCAAGAAAAATATAAATACCAAATTCTACCAATGTGTGTGCCAAGACCTGGTGTCACAAGTGTATGAGCATCTAGTAGATTATACAAAACTCTAATACTATATGAAATAAAAATAGACAGAATGAAAAATACAAGGAGAGACACTAGTAGCTGCAGAACGGCTCAGAAAGGCAGCTCACCACTATGCCCCTGGATAACGTGGGTGTAAGACGATAGGTCCCCCACTAGTACTTGCCTCAGGTCCTGCACAAAACGTGCAGCAAGTGTAGTATGAGTACATAAGCAATGTGTACCCAGTAAGTATCAAGCCTAATCTCGAAGTGGTAGAGGCGAGATGGCTGACTTTGACACTCACTATGGGTCAATAAGAATAATTGAAATATAACTAGAATATCTAAATCAGCATGATTCACAGAATTTACAATTATTTATTTAACCAGCAGAAATAATCAAATTTCTTCAAATGCAACAATTCTCAATATATAAATTAAATTCCTTCAATTCAAATAATTTCTAATTTATCAATTGATATCATTTACAGGAAATACAATTAATTCTTTAACAAGCAGGCATAATAATTCATTAATTTTCAAGGGTTCTCCAATTTATCAATAGCTTTGCCAGCTGAAATAAGCTATTAAGGTATCGTGTGATTATTATTATTAAGCATGATTTCTGCTGAGGACGTACGACCTGATCCAGAGTGTCGTGTACACTTCCGAGGGACGTGCGGCATGAACCATAGATGCATCTATCCTGCCGAGGCATTCGACCCGCTCCACAAGAAAGGGGGACATTTTCTTATGTACCTCCGGAATGAGAGTATATTTATTATAAGATAAATTTAGGAGGAAGAACAATTTCTCTTAACAATTAATTAACTTAAACAGAAAATCAAGTATATGAGATTTCCATCCTTTAATATTTTTATCTAACAATTCACAATATATATATATACCAAATAATATTAATTAAAGAAGGAATACAATTTACACAAGTAATTCATGCTTTGAGTCCTAAACAACCCGTACTTTAGCATTAATAGTAGCTACGCACGGACTCTCGTCACCTCGTGCATACGTAGCCCCACAATTAGCAACAATTATTTAATTTTTAATCACCTATGAGGAAATTTCCCCCTCACAAGATTAGACAAGAGACTTACCTCATCTTGCTCCAATTTAATCCACTAGAAGGCCTTTTCCTCGATTATCCAACTCTGTCTGGCTCGAATCTAGCCAAAATAATTCGATACAATCACTAAAAATTATTGGAACCAATTCTATAAGACAATATTACGTTTTCAATAAAAAAATCCGAAATGAATTAAAAGTTCGTCTGTGGGGCCCATGTCTTGGAATCCGGCGAAAGTTACGAAATATGAGTGCCCGCTCAACCACGAGTCTACCCATACCAAAATCACTAAATTCCGATAACAATTCGGCCCTCAAATCCTCAAATCTATCCAAGAGGGTTTTCAAACTTTTCCAACTCAATTCACCAATTAAATGATAAAAATAGTGATGGATTCGGGTAATTAAACCAATATTGAGTTGAGAATACTTACCCTGTTGTTTTCTTTGAAACTTTCCAAACAATCGCCTAAATCTGAGCTCCAAATCTTTAAAAATGGAATTTTCAGAACTTAAACTCTCTGCCCAATGATTTCTTCTACGTGATCGCGAACTTCCTCACGCGATCGCGTAGCACAAACTTTTCTGCCCAAATCTTAACCCTACACGATCGCATCAAGTTCCACGGGATCGCGATGCACCATGTTCCGACTCTACGTGATCGCATACCTCTTCACGTGATCGCGTAGCACAACGCGTGGCCCAGCTTCCTCTCAGAATTCCCCTACGCGATCGCCAACAATGACTCGCGATCGCGATACACACACTGGCCAATCCTACGTGATCGTGGACGTGTCCACGCGATTGCAGTGAACAAATTCCCAGCTGCCCAAATTAACCCTACGCGATCTCAGCCCCATTCACATGATCGCGTAGAACAAATCCACCTTTACCTAAATTACTCTACGCGATCGCAGACCAACTTACACGATCGCGTATAAGGAAATCAGAAGAAAATACCAGCAGTTATCAGCAGTGTTCCAAAGGCCAAAAGTGATCCGTTAGTCGTCCGAAACTCACCAGAGCCCCTCGGGACCTCGACCAATTATACCAACAAGTCCCAAAACATTATACGAACTTAGTCGAACCCTCAAATCATACCAAAAAATGCTAAAACCACGAATCATCCCCCAATTCAAGCTTAATGAAACTTAAGATTTCCAACTTCTACATTATGTACCGAAACCTATCGATTCAAGTCCGATTGACCTCAAATTTTGCATACAAGTCATAAATGACATAACAGAGCTATGTAAATTTTTGGAACTGGATTCCGACCCCGATATCAAAAAGTCAATTCCCTGGTCAAACTTCCAAACTTAAATTCCTATTTTAGCCATTTCAAGCCTAATTTATCTACGGACTTCCAAATAAAATTTCGAACATGCTCCTAAGTTCAAAATTACCATACGGAGCTGTTGGAATTGTCAAAATTCTATTCATGGGTCGTTTTCTCAAAATATTGACCGAAGTCAAGCTTGGCCTCTTAAAGCCAACTTAAGGAACCAAGTGTTCCGATTTTAACCCAAACACGTCCAAATCCCGAACCAACTATCCCCGCAAGTCATAAATCATTAAAAGCACATACGAGAAGTCATAAATCATATAAAGCCTCAAACGGAGCCATCTCGATGCTGGATTGGTAACTGTTATTATAAGCAAACTCGGCCAAAGGTAGGAAACGATCCCACTGACCTCCAAAGTCAATCACACATGCCCTGAGTATATCCTCCAAACTCGGAATTGTCCGCTCTGACTGCTCGTCGGTCTGCAGATGAAAGGCTGTGCTAAGCTCTACATGGGTCCCCAACTCACTCTGTACTACTCTCCAGAAATGTGAAGTAAACTGAGGGCCTCTATCTGATATGATGGAAATTGGCACGCCGTGCAACCAAACTATCTCCTGAATATAAATCTGGGCCAACCTCTCTGAAGTATACATAGTCACAACAGGAATAAAATGTGCCGACTTGGTCAACCTGTCAACAATGACCCAAACTACATCAAACTTCCCCAAGGTCTGCGGCAACCCAACTACAAAGTCCATAATGATGTGTTCCCATTTCCATTCTGGTATAGTCATCTGCTGAAGTAGGTTGCATGGCCTCTGGTGCTCATATTTAACTTGCTGGAAATTTAGACACCTAGCTACATACTCAACTATGTCCTTTTTCATTCGTCTCCACCAGTAATGTTTCCTCAAATAACGATACATCTTCATAGCACCTGGATGAATAGAATACCGAGAACTGTGTGCCTCCTCTAGGATCTTTTTCCTCAGTCAATCCACATTAGGAACACATAGACGATCCTGGAGTCGCAGAACACCATCTGCTCCAATAGTAACTTCCTTTGCACTACCTCGTAGTACTGTTTCTCGAAGAACCATCAAGTGTGGATCATCATACTGACGAGCCTTGATTTGTTCAAATAGTGAAGACCGAGCTAAAGCACATGCAAGAACTTGGCTGGGCTCTGAAATATCCAACCGCACAAGTCTGTTGGCCAAGGACTGGATATCCAAAGCTAATGGCCTCTCTTCTGCTGAAATGAAAGCCAAACTACCCATACTCTCCGCCTTTCTACTCAAGGCATCTGCAACTATATTTGCTTTACCCGGATGATATAGGATAGTAATATCATAATCTTTCAGTAATTCCAGCCATCCGCGCCGCCTCAAATTTAGGTCCCCCTGCTTGAACAAATGCTGCAAACTACGGTGATCAGTATAAAATTCATAGGACACCCCATAAAGATAATGCCTCCAAATCTTAAGAGCGTGGACAATCACAGCTAACTCCAAATCATGTATTGGATAATTCCTTCTGTGAGTCTTCAGCTGCCGTGAAGCATAAGCAATGACTCGCCCTTCCTGCATTAATACACAACCCAAACCAACACGTGAAGCATCACAATACACCGTATACATCCCCGAGCCGGAAGGCAACACTAACATTGGTGTTGTAGTCAATGCTGTCTTGAGCTTCTGAAAGCTCACCTCACAATCATCAAACCATCGGAACGGAGCACCCTTCTGGGTTAATTTGGTCAAAGGCATTGCAATAGATGAAACACCCTCCATGAATCGACGATAATAACCTGCTAAACCTAGAAAACTCCTGATCTCAGTCACCAAAATAGGACGATGCCAATTATGAACTACCTCAATCTTTTTGGGATCAACCTTAATACCATCACCCGATACAATATGCCCCAAAAATGCTATAGACTCTAGCCAGAACTCACATTTGGAGAACTTAACATATAGCTTTTGTTCCTGCAATGTCGGAAACACTACTCTCATATACTTCTCGTGCTCCTCCTTACTGCGCGAGTAGATCAAAATGTCATCAATGAAGACAATGACAAATGAGTCAATATATGGCCTGAATACCCTGTTCATCAAATCCATAAATGTTGTTGGGGCATTAGTTAAACCGAAAGACATTACCAGAAACTCATAATGACCATATCTAGTACAAAAAGCAGTTTTCCGAAGATCCGAATCTCGAATCTTCAACTGTTGATACCCTGACCTCAAGTCGATCTTAGAGAACACCCTAGCACCCTGCAACTAGTCAAAGAAGTCTTCGATACGCAGCAACGGTTACTTGTTCTTAATAGTAACTTTGTTCAATTGGCGATAATCATTACACATTCGCATTGTGCCATCCTTCTTCTTCACAAATAATATCGGTGCACCCCAAGGCGATACACTCGGTCTGACGAACCCTTTGGCTAGTAACTCCTCAAGTTGTTCTTTCAACTCTTTCAATTCTTTCGGAGCCATGCGATACGGTGGAATAGATATAGGCTGAGTATCTGGAGCCAAATCAATATCACGATCATGTGGCATACCTGGAAGATCTGAAGGAAATACATCGAAGAACTCCCGAACTACAGGCACTGAATCAATAGCCGGAGTCTCTGCGGTGGTATCCCGAACATAAGCTAGATAAGCTAAACAACCCTTCTCAACCATGTGTTGAGCCTTTATAAAAGAAATAACCCTATTAAATGAACTAACTGGCGAACCCTTCCACTCCAGCCTAGGCAAAGATGGAATAGCCAAGGTAACAGTTTTGGCATGACAATCTAGAATAGCATGATATGGAGATAACCAGTCCATACCCAGAATAATTTCAAAATCGGTCATCTCGAGCAATAAGAGATCTGCTCTAGTTTCATAACCACATAATATAATAATACAAGACCGGTAGATCCGGTTCACAATAATAGAATCGCCTACAGGAGTGGACACATAAACAGGAGTACTCAAGGACTCACGAGAAACACCCAGGAATGGAGCAAATAGAGATGACACATAGGAATACGTGGATCCTAGATAAAATAATACTGAGGCATCCTTACCACAAACAGAAATAATACATGTAATCACAGCATATGAGGCCTCTGCATTTGGTATAACTGGAAAAGCATAGAACCAAGATGGAGCGCCAACTGGCTGGCCTCCGCCTGGCTGACCTCCACCTCTAGGACGACCCCTACCCACCGGTCCTCCATATCTTGGTGGTCGGACTACTGGTGGAGCAACTGGTTCGGTAAGCATAGGCTGCTGACCCTGTTGTACTGGTCTACCCCGAAGCCTGAGGCAAAACCTCCGCATGTGACTGGGATCCCCGCACTCGTAACAACTCTTCGGTGCGATAGGATACTGACTAAGTGTCTGGCCCTGGGGAACTGAATACCCATTGGGAGGACCCTGAGTAGCTGGTGGGCGGTAAGAACTCTTTGGTATAGCACTGAGATAAGGTCGCACTGGAGCACCTCGAAGAGGTGGTGGTGCTTGATATAGGGGCCTGCTGAACTCTCTAGAGTACCTGAACCATTTATCTCTCATAATCTGCTCTCAGCTCCGCTGACGTACACTGTCAATCCTGCAAGCTATCTCCACAACTAGCTCACAAGAAGTACCTATCTCAACCTCTCGAGCCATAGTGGCCTGGATACCAGTATGTAAACCATCTACAAACCTCCGCACTCTCTCCGCCTCAGTAGGGAGTATCATAAGTGCATGGCGAGATAATTCAGAAAACCTTGCCTCATAATCGGTCATTGACATCTGACCCTGCTGGAGCTGCTCAAACTAAAACCGCAACTCTTCCCTCTGGGAGGGTGGAATATACCTGTCTAGGAAGATACGGGTGAACCTGTCCCAAGTCATGGCAGGAGAATCTGCTGGTCTGCCAAGAACATAAGACTGCCACCATCTACGGGCCCTGCCCTCTAGCTGAAAAGTAGCGAAGTCAACCCCATGAGATTCCAATAACCTCATGTTGGGCAGTCTGTCCCTGCAACGATCAATTAAGTCCTGTGGATCCTCATGTCGCTCACACCCAAAGATAGGAGGATGTAGTCTAGTGCATCGGTCCAATAGTGTCTGAGGATCGGCGGCTACAGCTCACCTGGGCTCAGGTGTAGCTGCTGCCACTGGCTGGGCTCCACCCACGGGTAGTGTACGCTGGGTCTAATATACAACATCTGCCTATCCATAAGCCTGCGCGGTAGGGGTATGTGCTCCCCCGCCCGCCTAAGATGTGGCTGGGTCTGCCAGAAATAAACCGGCCTGAGTCATATTGTCCATGAACCGCAGCAT
>AWOL01S0008294.1:9900-20897 GCA_000715115.1 Nicotiana otophora
CTTTTATATACTAAAATAGCAAATAATCAGATTTTTATTGAAAACACAAGTAGCCATATAAAATTTTTGCCAAAAAGTAATTTGGCAAAGAATCACCATACCAAATATATGTCTAGTGCAAGACATGCATTTTATTTTTTTGCAATTAAAATGATATGATTCTACGATATATGAGTTCTATAAAAATATTGAAGCATTATATCAGTCTCTTTTTGGAATATTTCGGCACGTTCTCCGATTGTATCCTTTTTTCCCGCATAGTGCATATGTAACTATATTTCCTTCCCAACCTCCTATGTCTCTCTTCTTTTTAGGTCTTCCTAGTTTGATTCTTCCTTTTGGTGGTAGTACCACCTGCGAAGAGACATGTTATGGAATTTGCCACGTTGTTTTATCCGGTAGAGGGTTTATTGGTATCTTATATATTTTCAGCAAGTAGTCTATGTTGTAGTAATCCGAGCAATACTTGTATAAATTCATACAGATTTTTTGTATAACTGCCATTGCATGTGGACATGGAATATCGTCTAGCTGAAACCTTCCACAAGTGCAGTTTTTTTTATGTAGGCGCACCACATTTCTTGTTTGACCATCAATTACTAAATGTAAGAATTGAGTTGATGGCAACACCTAATAAAATTTTAATTAAGAATAGTCATTAGTTGTATGAAGTAATAGTATTTTTAATAAAAATATGCAGTTGTTTAGTGAAATTTCTAAAGTGCAGAAGTAAAACTACAATACATGCAGTATTTTTATGATTCTGAAAATGCATACCGTTATCGTCTGTGATAAGATAGTATTATCTACCAATATATTTTCATACTTTACACCGATCTTCATAAATGATTCCACGGCATCCTTTCGATTGGTGTAATTCTATTTCTGAATCAACATTGTCATAAAGTCAAGCAAATTCACAACTGGGAGGTCTCTTGCGTGCTTGTTTGCTGTATTTACTGATTCTGCAATATTCGATGTCATGATCATGGTTTTATTTGCGTTGGAATATGCCCGGGATATTTTATCATATCCAATATCCATCATGTATGTTTTCACTCTACTATCAATAGCTTCTAACTCTGCCATATGCCTGTTGAATTCTTCAACAATGTATGCTCTTGCTAACACAAAGTATACTTCTTTGATTTATTTTTGGCTCTTCCTGAAGTTCGTCTTTATGTTGTTCCACAGATGGAACATACATGCACAATGAGGGAGTTCTGGACAAATAATTAAAGTTTCTCTCCATATACCATCATGCTTGTCTGATACAATGAACATTCCCTCTCTTTGTCCATAGGTTTCTCTGAAATGCACAAAGAATCACTCCCACGATGCATCGTTTTTCGAATCAACAATTGCATATGCAAGGGATAGAATTTGTCATTTAAAACCAAAGGAAAAAAATACTAGTTGCAATACACAACATTAATATATTATTTTATATAGTAGTATATTCATAGATAGGTGCAGATATGTAGAAAAATAATTATATACTTTATTGGTATACTTGTATACCATATTGGTATCATATGATATTTGAATATCGTTTTTGCTGCTTTAACTGAATGCAATTGTATTGCATTTTTAAAATAGTAGTACATCCATTATTCAATACTGATTCTGAGACAACTTTTTTTCTTACCCTCTGCGTTTTGCGTGGAAGCCGTGAGTATGGTCCCTCTATATGTTGACTTTAAAAAACTTCCATCAACTACAACTGTTGGCCTACAATAGATCAAGTCTCTAATCGATGCATATATAGCTATGAATGCATACAAGAAGCTCCCATCTACTTTAGTGTGTAGTCGTGTCACTGATCCTGAGCTAGCGTACTCTAACATGTAAAGATATGTTGGTATTTTTTTATATGACTCACTTGGTGTTCCTCTCAACAATTGCATTACCTTTTCTTTTGATCTCCATGCTTGCATGTAGCTTAAGTCCATACAATATGCTTTTTGGATGTCTCTCTGGATATTTGTTGGTGTATATATAGTTTTCAGGTCAACAAGTTTATCTTATACCACAGCTGCAACAAAAGCTGAGACAACTTGCTTTTGTGAACAAAATCTCTTATCATTTAAACAATTGTGGACAGAATTGAAATCTGTCACTTTGAAAAGATTTGATGCTCGCAGGCTTGACGCTTTAAGTTTTCAAGTGCACCTTTCATCCACGCAATCAAGGGTATACATGTTTATAATACAAATATAGTTATGTATCATGTTTTACTGATAAAAAATACACACAAACCAATACAATTCTATACTCATATAGCATACTTATATACTATATCAGTATCATCTTTTACTGATAAAGAACATAGATAAACCTGTACAATTCTATACTCATATAGTATACTGATTTAGCATACATATATACTATATCGGTATCATATTTTACTGATAAAAAATACACACACAAAGCAGTATAATTCTATACTCACATAGTATACTCATATAGCATACTTATATACTATATCAGTATCATCTTTTACTAATAAAAAACACAGACAAACCAGTACAATTCTATACTCACATACTATACTGATTTAGCATACCTATATACTATATCAGTATCATGTTTTACTGATAAAAACACACACACAAACCAGTAGTATTCTATACTCACATAGTATATTCATATAGCATACTTATATACTATATCAGTATTATCTTTTATTGATAAAAAATACAGACAAACCAGTACAATTCTATACTCAAATAGTATACTGATTTAGCATACATATATACTATATCAGTATCATATTTTACTGATAAAAAACATACACACAAACCAGTACAATTCTATACTCACATAGTATATTCATATAGCATACTTATATACTATATCAGTATTGTCTTTTATTGATAAAAAATACAGACAAACCAGTACAATTCTATACTCACATAGTATATTCATATAGCATACTTATATACTATATCAGTATTGTCTTTTATTGATAAAAAATACAGACAAACCAGTACAATTCTATACTCACATAGTATACTCATATAGAATCCTGATATAATATATGGGCATTACATAGTTTTTTATTACTTGAAAAAATGCAGACGAACCTTCTTGGGCATGATTTATTAACCCGATATTGATATTTTTCTCTAATGACATACTGTTTCATAATGAGAGCCAACAGGTTCTTGTTTTTGTAAATTTGTCCCTTTTCAACTTTTTGATGAAATTGATGAGTTATGATGTTTGCATCATCAAGTTCTATACTGGTGTCATCTCCTTCTTGCACATTAAAAGTACTAATCATATCACTGTTTTCAAATTGTACAATTTCTGATAAAATTGTAGCAACGTCGAAACTGGAGGTGCTTGCAGTTATAGTATGTTTAGCAAACGATACACATAGTGGGAGTGTTGTCATCCCTTCACTTGATATTTTCAATTTCATGTAAATAATAACACTCATATCGCTGCAAATTGTAATTGGTGGATATCCTTGAGCAATAGTATACTAAATAGCTATTGTTTTTTGTCCTTTTGCAGTTGCTTTGTAATCTCTCTGAGAAGTTGTTCAAATTTCCAATAGGTCTTTATTAGAATTGCATCAACTTGAAAGTTTATGAAATTATAGTTATTATCCCATTCTCCACTATGCTGCTGCAGAATTGATATATTTTTCATGATTATATAGATCTGAAGTTATAACTACTTTTATGTACAAAATCGAATCTCGACAGTGCAAATTTTAACAGTGTTGACGTCAAATACTGAATTTTAACAGAATATTTTTCGAACTCAAATTAGCTGTTATGATTCAAACCTCCAGATCTTCAAACTGAGAACATAATTTTCAGTTAAAAATTCAGAAGTTTGAGCGCTAAACTTCTGTAATCTGCGATATCAAAATCGAAACAATACAATACGAATTTGAGCATCAAAAGCTTCAACATCTTCGAAAGTCAAATTAGCTTCTATGGTTCTAACAAATTGATACTTCTACAAAATTTAAGGAGAAAAAGTCGAATTTGAAAGAGAAATCAGCATCTTCGCTTTGTTTTTTCAGGCTTGCGATTTTTAAATCTTCAACAACGATTCTGTGATGCTAGTGGAAATCTCAATTTTTGTGCGCTAAATTTTGTGTAATTCTGCCAAATTTGAGCAGCTTTTTCGTTTTTATAGGTAGGGTATTAGCGTGGGTAGTTATTTTGAGATACTATGTTTGTTTATTAAATGGGTAGGGGATTGTAATTATTTAGTGGGTGGAGCAGGGTAAATATTTTCACTTTTATAGGTACTCCTGTCTTTTCCCCTTTAATAAGTAGTAATTTCAACGAACTGATTTTTACTTTTATTTTCTTATTTAAAGAAAAAAGTGATTTTCTAATGAAAGCTTCTATTAGAGAATAAGACAATTTCTACTTTATCCATTAAAGATTTCATTCAGCTATTTGTATGGTTGTCTCAAATTATATAATAATAAATCAACTAATGATTTCGTTAATAATCACAAATTAGTCAAGAAATCTTAATACCAATTGTAATATTATGACTTCTAATCACTGTTTATTTGAGTTTCCTTATTCCTCTACAAAGAAATTAATTAAAAATTAAGTTTGAAAGATTGTTTTACTATCGATAGAGAAGTATTCTACAAATAAAATAGCAAGGGAGAACCGGAGGAGACAAGTGATGTGCACATATTTCTCACTCATATTAGCACGACTCAACAATCAAATCCTTGGTTTGGACAATTATTTAGGTAAAAATTTTTTCCTATCTCAATAGATAGGTATACAACTTTTCACGATGTTTGCTTCCATACCATTGCTTGAGCAAGACCACCTTATGTTTCAACCTTGTCGACTTTCTTTGATACTAAAGACTAAATAACTCAATTCTTTTGGCTCATCAACATGCTTCAACTCATCTTCTTCACGTGAGCTCTCCCTCGGATGTTAGCACCGAAAGAGCTAACACCCCTACAAATTACACTCAGAGCATATAACACAATCACAAATAACTGCAAATTTGTAATGACATGGGGTGAAATTGTCACGACCTAAAATCCGACTAGTCGTGACACCTAACCCAACTCGCTAGGTAAGCCAATTATCAACTATCGAATTCCAATGAAATTTAATAAGGCAATTAATTAAAAAAATATTATGAAACTAATACATTTCCCCAAGAACTGGTAGTACAAATCATGAGCTTCTAAGAATAGAATTTACAAAAGTGAAATGAAATAAATATATCTTCTGTTTGAAAAGTACATAAAATAGAGTTTTATAGATCTAAAACTACCACAAACAAGGGGAAACTACAACCGGGACACATGTACATCTTCAATCCAGCTCCCATCGAATACAACAACATCAACAACCAACATCTGCACGCAAGGTGCATAAGTGTAGTATGAGTACAACCGACCCCATGTACTCAATAAGTAACAAACCTAACCTTAGGTTGAAAGTAGTGACGAGCTAACACAAGGTCAGGTCCAATACCAATATCCCACAACTGTTCATAACAACATAATACAAGTAATAAAAGATGTATCTCAAAAGTAAAATGCTCAGCTCGTTCACAGTTCCAGAAAATAGTCATGCTTTTCAAGTATCTTAGTGAAAACCCAAATCTTTTACCGAAAATGCCAAAAATACGAGTAAGTTTGAAAACTGTAATTTTTCCAAATATCCTTTCCACAATAAATAAGATGTTTTATTTTTTTTTCAGATAGCAAGTGTGAAATACCTCTCTATGCCCACATATCAATGTGTGTAAAAAGTCATGAATGACGTGATACCGTACAACATGAGGAAAAATACATCTCTATGCCTGTATGTTATGTGTGCATGCCAATGCCATGTATCTCAGAGATGAATCATGTACTCACACTCTCAGAGTACTCAATCTCACTGTCTCATAATTTTCACTCATCATGCTCAACAACTTGGTACTGTATATGGCCCATACGGTCCAAGAAAGATCCATCCCAGAATATATACATCACTGACCATCAGTCACTCAGTACCGAGGAAGGCCAATCTGGCCCCATGGAGAAGATCCATCTCTAGTTATATAAATGCTTCGGACAAGATCCATGTCCAGGGAAGATCCATCCCTCAATATAATCAACCCCGCTCACTGGGTGTGTGTGCAGACTCCGGAGGAGCTCCTTCAGCCCAAGCGCTATCATAAATCAGTATCAATCAGGCCCTCGGCCTCACTCAGTTATCAACCTCTCCAGTCTCTCTCTCATGGGCTCACAATGTCATGAAAATAGCCCGAAAATGATGATATAATGTATCAATAAATAACAACAGAGACTGAGATATGATATGCATATGAATATGTATGACTGAGTATGTAATGCAATGAAAGCAGATAACTTAATAATAGAAATGACCTCGGTGGGTCCCAACAGGATAGACATATAGCCTAAACATAGTTTATAGCATGAATCACATTTTGATAACTCTAGTACATAGAGTTTTTCATAATTTTAGACAAGTTCAAATAACTACACAGTACCACAGAAATAACGGAGTCAAAGCTCACACGGTACACACCCACACGCCTGTCACCTAGCATGTATGTCACCTTAACAGCAAACACATAACACGTATATTCAGGGTTCATACCCTCATCTCCAAGATTAGAAGAGTTACTTACCTCGAACAAGACGAATCCAAATTCGAGCAAGCTAAATAATGCTCCACAAATCCCATTTTACGCGTATCAACTTCTGAACGGCTCGAATCTAGTCACAATAAATTTGATTCAGTCCACACAATTTATAGAAATTAGTTCCATATCAAAATACTAATATTTTCTCATAAAATTCGAAATTACACTCCAAAAATCGCCCATGGGGCCCACATCTCGAAATCCGATGAAACTTACAAAATCCGACAACCCGTCCAATTACAAGTTCAACCATACTAATTTCATTCAATTCCGACTCCAAATCGATGTTCAAAACTCAAAATTTCATATTATGAACTTTAGGCCAACATCCCCAATTTCCTCTTTAAATTCATAACCAATTGCTAAAAATGAAGATAGATTCATGGAATATAATCACAAGGGAGTCAATAACACTTACCCCAAGTTGTGTGAAAAATTTTCTCTCCAAAGTTGACCAAACCGAACTCCAAAATGTCCAAAATGAGAAAAATCTCAGAAACCCTCTTTTTTAACACTGCCCAGGCGTTTTCGCACCTGCGGTGCCTGGGCTCGCACATGCGCATCCGCTTTTGCGGATGAAAATGCGCGCCTGCGGACACAACCAGCCTTCCAAATCCTCGCATCTGCGACGCCCTGCTCGCATCTGCGGGCTCGCAGATGCGCATTCCCCTTCACACCTGCGTTCGCCCCAGGACAGCCCCAGTCCCGCATCTGCGCCAACCCCACCGCACCTGCGACATCGCACCTGCGGCCAAGACCCTCGCAGGTACGATCACACCAGAGGCAGTAGTTCCAGCATTTTTCTTAAGTCTGAATTTGATCCGTTAACCATCCGAAACACACCCGAGGCCCCGGGGACCTCAAACAAATACACCAACAAGTCCTAAAATATACCACGGGCCTACTTGAGGCCTCAAATCACATCAAACAACGTCAAAATCACAAATCATACTCCAATTCAAGCCTAATGAACTTTGAAACTTTAACTTTCACGACCCATACCGAAACCTATTAATTCTCGTCCGATTGACCTCAAAGTTTGCACACAAGTCATAAATGACATAACAGAGCTATTCCAATTTTCAGAATCGGATTTCGAGCCCGATATCAAAAGTCAACCCCCCGGTCAAACTTTCCAAAAATTGAACTTTAGCCATTTCAAACCTAATTCCATTATGGACCTCCAAATAACTTTTCGGACACGCTCCTAAATCCAAAATCACCATATAGAGCTATTGGAATCATCAGAATTCAAATCCGAGGTCGTTTACACATAAGTCGACATCCGATCGACTTTTTCCCCTTAAGCTTTCCATTATGAGACTAAGTGTCTCGATTCATTCCGAAATCTCTCCGGACCCAAACTAACTAATACGATAGGTCATAATACAGCTATAAAGCACAAATAGAGCAGTAAATGAGAAAACGAGGCTATAATACTCAAAATGACCGGTCGGATCGTTACAGAAATGAATTACTAACGTAACATTGAGCCAGTGAAAAGAGTATCTTGGCTATAATCTAGAATTGTCATGCTTTGTAAGAGCAGTATTAGGAAACAAAATGACTCTTGAAGTAGTATTTCTTATATCAATGCTACTTATTCTAAGTAATTGTCTTTTGGTACCTTTTGTAGTTAGTTGTTAACAGTGCCATAATGCTTAATATATCTATCTATTGTTGTTGTAAGCTCCATTTGCCCCTATTGCCACAAGGACAACCAGAATGATTTGGAAGGATATAAACTTGAACTTTACAAAGACAAACTTCGACTACATTAACGCCAGGAAAGAAGCTATGAGATGGAATTCTGTAAAATTGTAGATATGATGCTTATTTTGAAGTTCAGAAATCTCGCCCTATTATGTAATCAACATGTTCCAAGTTGTACTGGTTTATTTGAGTTCAGTTGAAGAAAGATGGTAAGCTTTTGGTTGAACATATAATCAAGTTTGTAACTATGTACTTCCTTTGAAAAACATTACAGGCCATGTAACATTATTATCAACATGTTTACTCTATGTAGTTTTTCGATATTGTGCATAATTTAATGATCTTCTTCTTAACTCTGAAGAACTGTTAATAACTATAATGTTACTGTACGCGGGCAGAGGCAGATTTATGTGGAGGGGGTGGGGTACATGCACCCATGCTCCCCTCCCTAGGTTATGCATAAACGGTACTGATTTTAAAATTATTTCTATAAATATATTTGTTGCCACCCACGCTAAATTGATTACCTTAGGCCATCTCCAACCCTTCCATATGTTTTCTCCTCCAAAATAGAGTAAAGTTACTCCAACCATTTGTGATGACCGATAGGTCATCTTATGCTTTAAAATCTAATTCTGTGATCCAAAGCCTTAAAAATTTCAATTTTACCCTCCTCAAGTTGCGTGCACGATCCGGGCGTGTTTCCGAAAAGCTTTTATGTTAAACATTGTGAAAAATATAAAATTTTACTTTGAAAACCATTTGAGTTGACTTTGGTCAACGCTTTGAGTAAACGGATCCGGATCAGTATTTTGACGGTTCCGGTAGGTCCGTATCGTAATTTGGGACCTGAGTGTATGTCCGGAATCGAATTCCGAGGTCCGTAGCTCGAGATATGGAATTTTGATGAAAAATTAAAAGTTTGAAAGTTTAATGATTTTAAGAATTGACTGATGTTTGATTTTATTGATACCGGGTCCGTATTTTGGTTTAAGAGCCCAGTACAGGTCTATTATTATATTTATGACTTGTCTATAAAATTTGGTGAGAAACGGAGTTAGTTTGACGTGATTCGGACGTTTGGTTGTGAAAATAGAAGTTTTAAAGTTTTCTTGAAAATTTCATTTGATTTGGTGTCCGATTCATAGTTCTAAGCGTTATTTTGGTATTTTGGTCGTGCGAGCGAGTTCATATGATGTTTTGGGACTTGTGTGCATGTTTGGTTTGGAGCCCCGAGGGCTTGGGTGAGTTTCGGATAGGCTACAAGATGATTTGAACTTAGAAATTCTGGTTTTTTCTGCATTTTCAGTACCTTCTGGTTTGCTTCTTCACGTTCGCGAAGGCACTCTCGCGAACGCGGTGTGTGAACTGGGCTGGGTAGGTTTTTCTCCTATGCAAACGCGAAACTATTATCGCGAATGCGGAGCATTGGGGGGATTGCTCTAAGCGAACGCGAATAGTCACACGCGAACGTGTAGCAATAGGCAGGGTGGGAAGGGAATCCGGGGTGACTCTATGTGAACACGAGCCCTGTCTCGCGAACGCGAAGGTGAGGCGGGCTATACCTTCGCGAACGCGTTGAGTCTCTCATGATCGCGTAAGACATTAAGGCTCTGCTCTTCGCGAACGCATCAGTATTCACGCGAACGCGATGAACACTAACACCTAGTGATAAAACAGTCACAATTACGGGATTTTGCCATTCTTTCAAAAATTTCAAAACTAGAAGACCTAGAGACGATTTTCCTAAAAGATTTTCTTCCCCAATTTGTTGGTAAGTGATTCTAACTTACTTTCTTCCATCACATTTCATGAGTTTTCAACCTAAAATCTAGGATTTTCATGGCGGAAATTGGGGGTTTGGGTAGAATTAGGGATTCTTGTATAATTGGAATTTAGACCTCGAATTGAGGTCGGATTTTGAAATACATTATATAATCGGGCTCGGGGGTGAATGGATTTTGGTCCGAACCTCGGGTTTTGACCAAGCGGGTCCGAAGTCAATTTTTGACTTTTTGGGAAAAAGTTTAGGGAATCTAAATTTATGCAATATTTGATATTATTGAGTCATTTGTGGATGAATACGAGTGGTTTGGAGGCGGATTCTAGAGGAAAAACGGTAATTGAGCATTGAGTGGCCTTCAGAGCGAGGTAAGTGTTGTGTCTAACCTTGACTTGAGGGAATATGACTTGTTTGTCTATTTGCTACATGTTTAGATGTTGGGGAACAACGTATATGTGAGGTGACGAGTACTTATGCGTTATAGTTGGGTTAAAGCATGCGGGTGAGGGCTTGGCTTCTTGCAATTATAGCTTCATTTGTTCATGTTATCCATGTTTAGACTAGTATTGTTAAATTGATCGTTCTTATCATGTTTACGGATCTTCTGGTGATAGTTGAGTATTGATTTCAAAGTTGAGGCTGGTATTGTGGGACCAAATGTTGAAGTAAGGCTTGTACTTGTTATTCTATCTCCTTGTTGTTATTTGTTCATTGCATTATGGTAAGGGAGAGTGTTAATGCACGAGGGGTGATGCTGTGCCATATTGTGAGTGTTAATGCACGAAGGGTGATGCCGTGCCATATTATGAGTGTTAATGCACGAAGGGTGATG
>AWOL01S0008297.1:14564-25040 GCA_000715115.1 Nicotiana otophora
AGAGAATAGAATAGCAGAAATTTAGTTTCCAGAATCAACAAATTCGCACGACAGAATACAAGAAAGTGAAATTTTCCTAAGGGTTCTGCAGCCTCTCGAAGATAAGTACGGACGTCTCCGTACCGATCCGCAAGACTCTACTAAACCTGCTCATGACTCGTGAGACCTATGTAACCTAGGCTATGATACCAACTTGTCACGACCAAAAATCCCAACTTGTCGTGATGGCGCCTATCTCGATACTAGACAAGCCGATAATCTCGATAAAATACAATTTCTCTTAAGTTTGAAAATACAATAATTTAATACAATACAAAATCTCATAACTAATGACATGAACACTCCCCAAAATCTAGTGTCACTGAGTACATGAGCATCTAATATGAATACAAGTCTGGAAAATACGGTCTATAATAGTCTGAGACCAAATACAGTAAACAAGGAGATAGAGAAGGAGAGGCAAGGTCTGCGAAACACGGTAGCTACCTCAAAATCTCCTGAAAATCAATTGCGCGAAATGATCAACACCCGCTATGTTCGGGAACACCTGGATCTGCACACAAAGTGCAAGGTGTAGTATGAGTACAACAAACTTAGCAAGTAACAATAATAACTAAGGAACTGAAGATAATGACGAGCTACACAGTTATAGTTTACTTTCAGTAATTCCAGCAAAGAATAGACATGTTTTCAAATCTGGCAGTTTAAGTTAAATCAATTTTTATTTTTACAGTTCAAGTTCATGTAATCCGGATATAAAATCTTTCAGAGATTTTACAACAATGATAGATAGCAACCAAATGCAACAACAAATGCAAAGCAAGTACAACCTCTCAAACAGAAATCACTCAACTCATCACCACAACTCAACCACTCGGCTCTCAACACTCACACTCAATGGTTACCCGCGCTCACTGGGGGTGTACAGACTCCGGAGGGGCTCCTACAGCCCAAGTGTCATAATCTGCACGGACAACTCACGTGCTATACTATCCTGCACGGACAACTCACGTGCCATAATATCCTTACCTCACCGACAGGCCCTCGGCCTTACTCAGTCCTTAACCGCTCTAGTCTCTCGAGCTCTTAGAAATCACAAAGATCAACCCAAACAAAGATAACATAATGCATCAACAAATATCAAGAAAGATTGAGGTATGATACGAAAGTAAAATCATTATTGAGCATAAGATAGAAATTAGCAAATAATTCAATAAGTACGTGACCTCTGTGATTCCTAATAGTACTATCACATAGCCTAAGCATGATTTCTAACATGATTTACAGTCAAATTTCTTCAATACATAGAGAGCATATAGTTAACAATAAATTATTCAACTATATAGTTTCCACAGGACGGACAATCCCCTCGGTGCACGCCCACACGCCCGTCACCTAGAATGTGCGTCACCTCTAAAATAATCACATGACACAAAATACGGGGTTGCATACCCTCAGGACCAGATTTATAACTGTTACTTACCTCAAAACGTGAAATTCTTTACTCGGCTATGCCTTTGCCTCGCAAATCGGCCTCCGAATACCTCGAATCTAGTCATAAATAATTCGTTTTAGTCTATAAAATTTATTGGAATTAATTCCATAAGAAAATACTAATTTTCCATTAAAAATCCGAAATTTAGCTCAAAAATCGCTCTCGGAATCCCATAAAAGTTACAAAATCCGGAAGCCCATTCAACCACGAGTCTAACCATACCAATTTTACCAATATCCGACCTCAACTTAACCCTCAAATCTACAAATCTTATTTCCAAAGTTTTAAGTTTCAATCTCCGATTTACACCTCAGAATCATGTAATCTAGTCGGATTATTCAATGATAATTCAATATTATGGAGTAGAAATGATCACAAGGGACTTACCTCAAGGTTTCCTTGAAAATCTATCAAAAATTGCTTCTCCTCAAGCTCCAATTTGTCAAAAATGGCGAATGGGACGAAGTCCCTGCTTTATAATTCTTCCCAGCCAGCCTCACTGTTGCCACGATCTTAGCCTTTGATTTTGGTCTTCGATCGAGGTCCTCGATCTTGGGTCTCGATCCTGGGCCTCTATTCTGACCCTCGATCCTGGCCCTCGATCATGGCCCTCAACCCTGGTCTTCGACCCTTCCTTCGATCGTTGCCCTCGACCTTGCCTTCGACCGTGGCCCTCGACCCTGCCTTCGATCGTGGCCCTCGACCCTGGGCTTGATCGTGGCTTGATTTCGGGCTCGATTCTGGGCTCGAATCTGGGCTCGATTTCTGGCAGAAGACATTTCAAGCAGAAGGAAATTACAGCAGCTTTTGTAGTTCAATTTTTGATATGTTAACCATCCGAAACTCACCCGAGGCCCTCGGGACCTCAAACAAATATACCAACAAGTCCTAAAACATCATACAAACTTAGACGAATCCTCAAATCACCTCAAACAATGCTAAAACCATGAAATACGCCCCAATTCAAGCCTATTGAACTTTGAAACTTTTCATTTCTACAAACAACGTCGAAACCTATCAAATCACGTCTGATTGACCTCAAACTTTGCACACAAGTCATAAATGATATAACAGACCTATTAAAATATTCAGAATCGGATTTCGACCCCGATATCAAAAAGTCAACCCCCCGGTCAAACTTCCCAAAAATTCAACTTTCGGCATTTCAAGCCTAATTCCTCTACGGACCTCCAAAATTTTTTCTGGACATGCTCCTAAGTCCAAAATCATCATACGGAACTATTGGAATCATCAAAATTCAAATCCGAGGTCGTTTACATATAGGTCCATAGCCAGTCTACTTTTCTTACTTAATTTTTCAATTATGAGACTAAGTGTCTCATTTCACTCCGAATTCCTTTCGGACCCGAACCAACTAACCCGATAAGTCATAAATCAATTGCAAGGCATAAATTGAGCAGTAAATAGGGAAACGGGGTTATAAAATTCAAAACGACTGGTCGGGTCGTTACACTCCTCCTATAGTGAGCACCATCATCCCTATAAGTCTTGTCACAACTAAAGACTTTAAAGAGAAATTTTCTTCTGTTAGCCCTCGTACATGGGTTGTTAGCAGATATCCTTCTTCCATACGTCCTTCCAGCATTCCTTCTATCAAGAAAGATTGTCGTTTCCAAGATTTAGACATTATTGCAACTGATCTGGCGGAGCGGGTAACCTTACCCAAGAAGGGTTTTACGTACTTCTATACGTATCCCTTCACTTTGGGGACATTTTCTCTGAGTGGAGATCTTGACTCCGTTATTGCGAAGTTTTACCTTCGCTACAAAGTATGTTTGGCGCAGGTAAGTCCCTCCATGTGGAGGAAGATTGCTTGTCTTCGGTGCCTGTGCCAAGAAACGGGGGAGGCGCTATCCCTTACTCACGTGATGAACCTTTATTTCCCCAAGATCTTTCGTGGAGGGATGATTAACTTCAGCAAGCGAGGCCACCATGCACTGCTATCCAGCATGGATGATGATAACGATCGTGGGTGAATGGAAGGCCATACTACTTTCAAAGATAAAAGTGCCACGTCATTAAAACTTTCAGCCTTTCTCTCTTATCTCTTTAGAAATCAAATGTCACACCCATTACCAAACGACCCGTCTACCTAGTGATTCATATCCGTTTTGTAATAGGTCCCTCACTTTCTCTAAATAACCCCAAATGCTGTCTCTTTCCTCACTATCCAGATGAAAGAAAAACAATCCCTTTTCTCTCTTAAAGCATACACTCTTTCTCTAGTGTCCTTACTTCAAATCTTCACTATGTCTCAAAATTTAGAAGTTTCAAATGTTTCAAGTGTAGTGTCACGCCCCAAACTCAGGGAGCGCGACCGGCGCACAACCGAGAGAACCCGGCCGAGCAAACATATTAGACTTCCTTCTACCCAAACTCATCCATGAATAAAGAGGAGATGTACTCCATTAATCAATCACTGAAAAGATTTTATTAACAACTTCCTTTTCATTCCCATTAGTAGTTTCATTCATAATTTCCAAAACATTACGAGTTAATAGAATTAATGAAAAATACAATTTCCAAGTACTAACATTTCTAATTCAATTCCCAACATCAACCATAACCCACAACCTGTCTACGGAGCCTCTGAAGAACCACCTGCATCCATTAAAGATGCAGTGCCCCCGGCAAAAGGGACGTTAGTACTACCGAATAGCACTAGTATATATATAGCTAAAAATTCTCTTTCAAAATAGAATACCCATATAAGAAAAGGCAACACATAGAAATATCAAGTCACAATCAACAATATCCAAATGTCCAGTTAAAACATAATAATTTTTAAAATACGAACTTCATATATAATTTTGGTTGGGAGATCATTAGCACCGATATACCACTGTCTTTATTAGAACGGAGTCCGATCACGCCCGATCGGCTAGGTCATCTCCCCACGAACAATGTAGTTTGACATGTGATGCGAAAGAAAGGTTTTACCAAGAGTAGTACCACCATATGCGCAATATGGCGTCTGATCTCCACCCGATCAGCCAGGCCGCCTTCCCACATTTGCCATGCGGGTTGACTTTTCCAATCCACAAAGGTTCCTGTTTCATCCCAATTAAGGGGGATAATATCATAATCCACCCCTACACCGGCACGTGTAGTTTCAGGTGTGGGCCTTATGACCCACCCTTCCTCGGTATTGCTAATGATGCTCCCAAAAATAGTTTTGATTTGATTTGCAAACAGTAATATCATAAATACAATTGTACTCACCTCAACATCTTTCACATTGTATGAATTCTCATTAGTATTTCCAGTCATTCACAACGACAATATTTCCTTGGCTCATTAGGCCATTCACAAGATTCTTTATTTCTGGCACGATGGCCGTATTTCATATTCCATACTTTCACCTCTTTCAATTTCAAAGATCACCATCAAGTATCAACATATAGGATATTTTAAAAATCATATACTTCAAATCCATTTGAAATGGAAACTTCAAACACAATTGGTTTCTTCCCAAACAATGAAGCATACCAACCATCAATAGAAACACAAATAAAAAATCATAAACAGTCAATACACCATTTACTCTTGCAATACTCTCCCCCAGAAATGATAATGTACAATTTCAACACATGAGTATACAGAACTCGAATCACACATGATATATTTATAAATCAAAGCATTAGTTAAAGCAGCCACTAATGGGCATGAATTTAGTATAAAAGCTTTTAGACAATTTTATCTTTCATTGAAACATGACTCAAAGCCATAACCTTTTAATACGTAACCCACACTTTGAAACTTACAGAAACATTATGGAATTCAATTCCAAGAGAGAAAGTTTAGCCAACATACCTCAATTGCGCTTCTTTAGACTCTACAATTATCCGGAACCCTTAGCAACCTCAATCTATTTTAGCAATATACAAATTGAACCCAAAATTAGGAAAACGTTCATGGTTCTAGTTCACTTTTTATTTTTCCCACACTCTTTATCACATGCATGCAAGATGAACCACCCTCATACCCATGAAGTATCACACTAATACCCCATTATAGCTATGTTTGAAATTAAGAGCTGGGGTGATGAAGCCTTACCTTTTAGGGTGAAGAATTTTGGTGCTCTACTTGAATATTTCCAAGGCTTGGAGTGATAGTTGAAGATCAATTGATGAAAATTAGGCCCTCCCTCTAGAACCCTCTCTCTCTCTCTCACTAGAAATATCAGAAATGATCTTTAAAACAGACTAAAGGGGTGTTTTAACGGAATGGGGGTCGAGTTTTAAATTAAGAAAATGGGTGCCTCGACATAGGTCTGCGGTCGCATATGCGATCGCATAATGGTTATGCGGTCCGCAAAGTGACCGCACAAATGGCCCTCAGGGGCCTGAACTTTTGCCCCAGGTATGCGACCAGTATGCGGTCTGCATACTCATTCTGCGGTCGCATAATCCACCGCAGAACTCCCTCCGCAAAAACCCAAAAGGTATTATGCGACCGATATGCAGTCCGCATATCGATTATGTGGTCGCATAATTGACCGCAAAATGGACCTCAAGTTGGCCAAACTTACTACTTCACTCTGCGGCCATTATGCGGTCCGCAGAGTGATTATGTGGCCGCATAATGGGCCTCATAAACACGCTTTTCCGCCAAATATTTTCCTTTACTTTCCGGTGCATTGTTCAACCCAAAAAGTCCGAACCGCGGCGAGCAAGCTCGCCGCGAAGATCTTATACCATCCTCAAACATGTAAGCCTACTCCGGCACCATGAAACCTTGAATTCACTTGCAAAAATTACGGGGCTTTACACTGAAATACTTCAAAATTTTCCGGGGTGTTACATTCTCCCCCGCTTAGGATCATTCGTCCTCGAATGAGAGTCAAAATCCGTCATTAGCATTCAATGTGGTTCAATTGTTGGTTCACACATACCTGTAGTTTCAAAATTTGGCTAACTCCATAAATTTCCAAAAATAATTTCGCGAGAGTCTCCCCTGTAACTGGGCCTATCCACCTGCCAGAGTAACACCAAAACCATTCCTAACAACACATCCGCAACTTGACAAAACATCACCATGTATAACAACGTCACTAATCTCATCATTACAGGCATTATACTATCAAGAGTGGTATCTGGACATGAGCTACACATATTTAAATCATAACACAACAGAAGTACCTTTCAAATCACAATCATTTAACTATACACTCAAGTGAGAACAGTTTATTTCCTTAAAACTTGTTTTTCCTCCATGTGGTCTCCTCAACTTACAGACTTCGCCATAACATATTAACGGAGACAATCTCAACTCCCGGACTTTTCTAACAAGGATAGCAAATAGTTGCTCCTCACAATCTCATTATCCCTTATATTCACCTTATTAGACATAGACACATGAAACACCGGGTACACGAAGAATAATAATAGAAAAACATCATACTCATAGTTTAACCTATTTCCTTTCAAAATTTTATAAGGCCTAATGTGGCTTCACATAATTTACCTTTACTGACAATTCACATAGCATCCTCATGCAGAAAATGTTTAGAATAACCCATTTAATTTTATTCAACTCTAAATCTCCACGCCGAACACCCAAATTAAACCTTTGGCAACCTCCAACAATTTCTCTAAGATGTGCTAGCTTGACTATGACCATAAAATTTCCTATCCCATATATTTGATCATTGGATGATGCTTCTTGTCTGACATGTCTGAACCTATAATACTCGATAGATTTGCTACAAATAGGAACAACGAGGTTCGAGATTTCGCTGGAAATATTCAAGAATCCATCAACGTGCTGAGCACGACATTTCAGGAGGTTATATCCTAAGAGACATGAAGGTCACTACCAATAGCGCTGACATGGAGATTTATTGTGGTGACACCATCGGTTTAACAAACGAGTCATAGAGTTGCCTAGTAGGAATAGATAATGTAGGGATCAGGTTCATGATTAGGAGATTTAAATAAATGAGTCATTTTAGACATGTGACATATGGGAGGCATGGTCTGGAGGATAAAGACATTAGCGTCAGTTATTCTTAGAATACTATGAGCCAGGAAAAGGACAATAATAATTGTTTCATTCCATACGTGCCTTGTTTGGCAATAATAGGCCTCAAAGAGAGATAGCACTTATGTGACACCAGTCGGCTCTTGGAATGTAGGAAAAATTATTTTAACTCGAAATGAGAATATTCTAGCACCCTGAATATGATATGGGTTTCAAGATACACAAAGTTGCATTACACTCTTAACAGTAACTAGCACAAGGAATCTATGCCACAAGCTTACGAGGATGAAAAGAAGTTGAACACTTGTGAGATTATTATCATTCCCACAGCTTAACCTTTGCTAATATTTGATCCTATGTGAGAGGACTAGAGATACAACGAGTTTGTCTTTCAATTCAATATGCTCATCATAAGGCTGCTCAACTTTCAATCTCACACAGGTGGAATCATGTAACTAGGACATCTTAATGTTGGATGAAATCATGTATTAGTTAGAGAGAATGAACGTTTTGCCGTGAGCTAGACATGTTTTTGCCATAACAACTCTCAAGTTTCCATTTCCGGCCAATTCACTGGCAACCACAATACTGGGAACAAGGTTAGTTACTCACTGAGGCATGATCTAGGTGGACATGAAAGTCATACTGAGATGGGTAAACAACAAGACCTCCCTGTGACGAATTTGTGATAAATCTCAAGTTGCTCAGAAACTTTATATGGATAAGTGGCCCCTTCAATTGGCATGTACGCACATGATAGGTGCTAAGATATACTCTCATGTTACTAGACAATGAAAAGGATTCATGATACTATTCATAAAGGAGTAGAATAATTGTTCCAACCATAGAAGTCACATATACCGGAGAGGAAAACAGTGACTCAAGAAGGATCTCAACACTAGGCTGCTTTCCATTGGATATGATACTGCATAAGTAAATATTATGGTGATGCATGTATAGACACAAATGAGCAGATGTTATCCATTTGCATCAAAAGGTTTTGTACGACATTCATCAGGTATTGTCCCTTGTTGAGAATTTAGGGAAGCAGTGGGAAGTATTAACCTGGGGTTATAACTCAATTCAAGGAACCCATTATAGAACTCAATTTCTCAAGAGGTTGTAAATATAAGGAATTATGATAAAGAGGCTTCACGAATACTATGCCCCATTCTAAGAGTAGATAAAGAGAACGACTCATAAAGTTGTTTCGGTTCTCTCCCAAATTCCATAGTAACATAAGAGGTGACATATGACAAAGTGGAACCGGGATCAATAAGAACATACACATCATGATATCGGACAGTCAATATACTTGTAACCGCATCTGGAGAAGCCTCAGACTTTTGACGTCTCCTCATAGCATAAAACCTGTTGGGCCCTCCCGAGCTCTGAATAGCACCCCTAGCTGTTCCATGCCCTGCAGGCGTTATAGTGCCTCTAGCTGGGGGAGGCATTGTAGATGTAGTAGCTACAGAACTGGCTGGTTGTGCCATACCCTTGCCCATGCTCTGGCGAGACAAATAACAATCTCTTTGAAAGTGGCCCGTCATACCACATTTGTAGCATACCTTTGTACCATAGCGACATACTCCTGGATGGCATCTCCCACATTTCACACAACAGGGATGAGGTCCGCTGAACTGACTCGTCTAACTGACCTGATATTTACCCTTTTTGCATACATCATAAGCATACCCCTTATCCTTCCTCCAAGCTTCCAATGCGGGATTAACAATTCCAGCACTGGATTGCTGTGTGGACCTTTGGAATTGCCCAAAGATACCACCTCTAACGCGCTATTGAGCATACTCATAACACGACGCCAAATGTTCCTCCCCGCATGACGGACATAACTGGATGGGTGTACCCAACCTAGGGCATTTGTTCTTCTTGTGCCCCCTCTTTCCACAGCCATAACATATTTCAAGGGTTATCCAATATGTTCCCAAGTGTCGCTTCTTGCAAATCACACAATCTGGTTTATTAGCACTAACAACCCTCTTTTGTTTCCTAGATCCTATCACCACTCGATATGGTGGTGCGGTGACAGTGGTAGGAATAAGGACACTTCCCTTAGCAACAAGTTCTTCCAACTCTTCCACGGCTCGACGCATTCTCCCAACAAACTCTTGTGTAATCTCCCCCATATTAAATGGAGCGATCATTCCTTCCCCATTGTTTTGAACTCGTGGATTACTCATCTGAAAAATATCATGAGACATAATGAGGAAATTAGGTTCCTATCTTGAGCTCTATCGCACGATTCTGGAGTATCAAAGAAGTGTGAAATTCCTAAATATCCAAGTGGCCTCATCATTATAGATGTGGTCGACAACACACTAATAAGAAGGACTCTACTAGACACGGCTCCGAGACATCCTAGGACACTTTAAAACCTTAGACTCGAATACCAAGTTTGTCACGCCCCAAACTCAGGGAGCACGACCGGCGCTCAACCGAGAGAACCTGGCCGAGCAAGCCTATTAGACTTCCTGCTACCCAAACTCATACATGAATAAAGAGGAGATGTACTCCATTAATCAATCACTGAAAAGATTTTATTAACAACTTCCTTTTCATTCCCATTAGTAGCTTCATTCATAATTTCCAAAACATTACGAGTTTATAGAATTAATGAAAAATATAATTTCCAAGTACTAACATTTCTAATTCAATTTCCAACATCAACCATAACCCACAACCTGCCTACGGAGCCTCTAAGTACAATAGAAGAGTAATATGAAAATACCGGCAACAAGGCCCCGGCTATACCTCAAAACACTGTACATGAGAAACAAAAGATACATGACCCCGAAATAAAGTGGGGCTCACCAAATCAGCTGAAAAGAGTGTACTGCTATCACTGACCAATATCACCTGCTGAAGAACCACCTGCATCCATTAAAGATGCAGCGCCCCCAGCAAAAGGGACATTAGTACTGTCGAATAGCACTAGTATGTATAGCTAAAAATCC
>AWOL01S0008298.1:0-31788 GCA_000715115.1 Nicotiana otophora
TTACGAGGTTCGGCCAATTTTGCCTACTTTCTCGGACACAATCAATATTTTATTCCACTCCAATCTTACAAGTGAAATAATACTAAAGAGAGAAGATACAAATGTCTTAAGAAGATAAAAGGCAAATGAGAGGTGTGTTTAAATCCTAAACATTAGGTCTCCTTTTATAGAGTGAAATTCCCATTCAAAATTGTCATCTACCGATGTGGGACTTTTGACAATTTCAACATATATGTGTGTCAAAATCTGCTAAATATGTACAAATATTAAATTTCTAATTTAATAACTCAAATAATCAACGAATCTAATATTATCGCGAATAATCCTTGGTTCTCATATTTGTATAGCCCTACTAGTGAATGAAACCTCGAGGCTAAGTAGACGTAGGAATAACATTAAAAGAAACTAACATATTAGCGAATGAGAATCGAGGGAGAAGAAAACTAAGAGAGGACATAATCACATATATAATGTTCATTCACAATAAAGAATAGGTTAAGTGCAGCCCCTCATGGTCATCCACCTTTAAATTTACTGTATCAAAAATTTAGACCAAACAAATAATTCAAATATATTTATATATCACGAAAGATAAGTCGTTAAAAAATATTAAATCTGACCTCAAAAAATGTAATACGTATATAATTGACATCTAAATATATCAACTTTGACAACTCACAGTCCACCTTACATAATAATCATATGTCACCAATTCAAGAAAAAAATTACTTTTTGACTCACTTAATAAATAATGCCTAAAGAATTAACTGAAAATTTTATCACATGGTGAAAGACATGGTATTAAAATGGGTCCGAAATGAGTTTTTTAGTTTTTATTTTTGTTATAAAATAATAAAAGAAGAAGAAGAGTATTGCGAAGAAAAGTAAAGAGAGAATTCTTATTGATTTTAGATGATGTACAATGGAATAGAACATCTCTATTTAATAGGGAAAATGTGGCTTAGTCACAAAGTAACAAACCCTAAAATCTCTCTAAAATAGACATTCACCTTAAATACAATTCTATTTATAACATTCCCCCTTGAATATCTATTCAACAGATAACGTGCCTCGTTAAAACCTTAATTAAAATAAAACTCAGTGGAAAAAATTCTAGTGAAAGAAAAAGAGTACACATATCTAACAATAAGTCTTTTGGTTGCCTCGTTAAAAACCTTGCAAGGAAATCTCAGTGGTACAAAACCTTATAAGGAAAAAATAGTACAATGCGTATTAACTCCCCTGATGAGACAATCAATTTACATATTTGAGTCTTCGCATTCCAATCTTGTGTACCATCTTCAAAAGATCGTAGAAATTTGATAAATAAATCAGCCATATTAACTTGAATGAATATGTTGCACCTTAATCATCATTTCTTGATAGAGATGTATTGTCTTATATGATCTTGTTGGAATCGTCATTTCAATATCTTCACATAGGGGTAAAGACTCTTACTATCGTATTATCATGCTTATAATTATAGCAAGATACATATGTGCACAAATTGCACTTAGGATGTGGTAATTCAAGACCAAGAAATTCTCCAAGAATTGTACATGCTATCGGCATTTTAAATCGTTCGTGGATTGTCATATAAGTATAGTCAAATAAGCCATATAAATAGACTTTAGATTTACAATCAAGTTTTCATGTCATGTCAGAGATAGATAAAAGTGATTGCACACACCATTGATTTTATACTTTCAAGTGTCTGAACTGCAGGCCCAAAACTACATGTCTTTCATATGAAACCAATTCTACTTTAATTGTTTCTCCAGACTTAAGATCCTCATATATATTCAGAATTATCATAGATATAGTCGACGGACATTTTATATCAGTTCCAACCTCCCTTTTTCATAAGGACATAACATAAGAATATCTTCATTCATATTTTTAGGTACCTGAACCTCTCCTAAGATTTTATGAAATGTTATGTCATATACTCTTCTACAATACTTGCCTCTTTATTATGATCGTTTTGATCATTTGCTCCTCTTCTTTATCAAGAATTTTATTTGAAACCATTTCTATACGCTTTAAGCGTACCATAGACTTTGTCCTTCTAGAACTTATTCTAATATGAGCATTTACAGTGAAGATATAGTTACTTTCTTTGGGTTCGTAAATGCGTCTGGCTTGCTTTGCAATATATTGTAGATGAATTATCTTTTTATGAACTTCAAGTTAATATTATCTTATTCGAGGATCTAGATGTAGAAATGATAATTCATTCCACGTAACTTTTTCTAACTTTTATCATGTCTCCCCCTTATGTTAGAAAAACTAACTTAGCTTCCTCAATTTTGAAAATCCACCTTTGTGCGTTATGGTGTTAATCAAATATACATTGCACATCAATAATAATAATATAAAATTATTTGGTTCCTAATCCTGAACCATTTGTGAGGGGAGAATATAATATACTTTCATATATAACGTATATCAAACTGATATAGATAACTCTATTCTCATGAGCAATAATTTAGATATTAAGTGGAGGCACTCACTAAATCATTTTGCTAAACCAACTGTGATGTAAACCAACTTATTAAGTAGAACTGTCTTGAATAGAAAATCTGGAAATTATGCTCTAAATCAAATTTTTGAGCAAGTTACCTCGCAAATACCAGGTTACGGGTTAATAATAATCGCACATGTAACCATCTCATAGATGCATCTTATGTGGTATACATGGCAGGTGAATGGGTCCATATTCACCTTTTGATATTTCCAACATTCATGGGATTCAATCCCAATTTTAGTTGGTCTATTAATTAACGAGAACAAACAACATAAGAGATTCGTATAAAACTTTCTAGTTCTTTAATATTTACTCATGTGAATTCTCTTTTATTTTTGCACATCGTACTTAAATTAATATGGTTAAACTAATTATGCCAACTGAATAAATTATCAATATTGATAAACTTCATGTTTACACCACGACGTGTACAATTATCAATAAACTCCAAGTTTATTATGATATGAATTTTTATATCAATAAACTTATACTTTATTGTGGCATTCTTTTATTTGTGTAGTATAAACTGGAGAATAAAGCGTATAACTTTTCACATACATATTACTCCGCTACAAGTTGTAGTAATATAAGATATTAAATATTTTTTTTATTTATAGTCTCAATATAGCCAACCAATACTTTAGAAACTAAATAAGTTTATTTGAGATTTACTACGACACAATATATTATTGATAATCAATTTTATTTCTTCAAAATAGTAATAATTGGCTCAACCAGAGCTCTCAACTAATTTTATATTATTACATATTCATCAACATCCATATGGTAAATATATCTTTCAAGGAGAAAGTTATACCATTATGGTTGTGAGTACGTAATTTTTGCCCTACAAGAATTACTCTTACAAAATCTACAAAAATAGTTTTCTAGTTATTTTTTATTTTTTGTAGAATTTTTAGGAATTGCTCTTTATTTGTTTGTTTGCATTTAGTTATATTTTTGTGCATATTTAATATCTTAAAATCATTAAAAAAATCATAAATTAGTACATGAAAATCACAACAAAAATATATTAGTAACATTACATGTGCTATTAGTTATTTTAATTAGTTAATTGTTAAATAATAGGTAAGTAGCTCTAATTTTGCAAATTAGATTTGGGTTAGGATTTAGTTTAGGATTTTAATTAACTTGGTTAGAACTTAAAAACAAAGAAAAGAAAAGTAAGAAAGAGGTAGGTTTGTTTAGGTCTTTGAATTTCATATGGCCAGCTCATGGTGAGGCCCAAGATCCACAAAAACGCCTGCTCATTCAAATCCCCATGATCCAATCCGTTCTAGCTCCCTCATAGCTCAAAACGACCTCGTTTCACACCTTTTAATCTCATCCGTCTCTAAAAATCAATCCAATTGTCTAGAACTGAACCCCCAAACCCCTTAAGAGTGTCTGAACCGACCCTCCAAACCTAAGGACCCCTCATTCTCTCATCTCCATCATCTCTCCCAAATCCTCTCAAAACCCTAGCCGCCCCAAAATTTCTCCGCCGGCGGCACCACCCCAAACAGCTCCAATCCCCCTCAAATTCACACCCCATAATCCCCAACTTCTCCTCAATCCAAATCCCTTACCAATTTTCCCGAAATCCTCACCAAAATCAACGAGTAATAGATTTAGGAATTCAAAAACATAAATTTTCCCCTCTTCTTATTTCTTGGGCGATACAAGCTCGTTTTGGATTGAAACTTATGTTAATCGATTGCTCTTGACAAGAGCAATCGATTGATGTTAGTTTCGGCTCATTTCGAAGTCGTCAGAATTTGACCGACCCACCGTTGGCCGGCCAGAACTGCTGAAATTCCTCTGATGTTGATCTTTTCGACTGGATTATGGCTAACATCATCGCAAACAACATTAGTTACACCCTCAAGCGTAAGGCAATGCTTGTGTGGCGATGCCGGCTATCGTCCGGAATTCTTTTCTCGCCGGTCAACAGTGTTTCACATGGTAATCCTCTACCTCTTTTCTTCATTCCTTGGAGTTGCTGATTCTATGTCTTAGTTTGTTAATTATTAGTTTGACAACATGCTTAGGTTAATAATTAAAATTATTTTAACTTTCTAAGTAATTAATTATTTTAGTTGAATCTGAATTTTAGTCATTTGATAATCGTTTTGGTGGTTTAAATTGCTTATTTGTCTAACTAACATGTTAATTAGTTGATAATTCAGGTTTAGTTTGTGTTTGTTAGCCTATTGCTAGTTTAGCTTAGTTAATTGTAGCTTGATTCTGATAAGAGAAAGAGGGCAGTAATTTTGGATAGAAGGCAGTAAGTGTGGAGGTAACAGAAAAGGTTAAAAGACGAGTAATTTACAAGAATTTAAAGGGGGTTAAAAGGAATAGGAAATTTGGGAGAATATGTCTCTAACTAATTTAGAAGCTCCTATAAGATAGAAAGGGACTGATTTGTAAAAAAGGGAAAGAAGGACAAGACACATTTTAGGACTTAGGAGTAAATAACAGAAATCGGGGCTGGAAAAACAGAAAAGAGAGAGAGAACGCGGGAAAACATGGAAAAGGGAAACAAATCTGAAAAAAGGGGGAACGAAACAATCGTCATTTTCAACCATCAAAGTAGCTTCCTAAACTCCGCTCCACCACCTAAGGCTGCAGCTTCACCAACGACCTTCGTTGTAGCTCCTCTCTTAAGCCACCAAACATCACTTTCTCAGTAAAAATCAGCCACATTCTCCATCACCTAAGATCCAATTGAAGCAACATCAAATCTCTCCATTAAATCACCAAAAAACAACCATGTAAAGAACCCTTTTCATCGTCAAAAATCAGCTCCAAACCAGCAAAAGGGTCACCCTAAACCCCGCTGGAATCGACCCCAAAACGTCACCTAAAAATGTAGCGGAAAGCTGCCCAAAAATGCAGCAGAACCAACTGCGGACTTGCTGAAAAAAACAGCCCCAAAACTTAGCAAGAATCAGCCGCAAAACAATCCCTACTTTGCCATCCTTTAACACCCCAAAACCAGTCAAAACAACACAAAAAATACCTCATAAAATCCACCTAAAACCAACTCTTTCTCAGCTACAAAACCATGTGAAACAGCAGCTCAAAACATCACTAAAACACATACACTTCAACCAAGGTTTTGAGTCAAGGTCGTCGAACACACTTCTACGTGAGATTCAAGCAAGGTTTTCCATTCGAAATTCCAGTCTCAAATCGATTTTGGGTCTAGGCTCTGTTATCGGTTAACTAGTGTGAGTCGTGGGTGGTCGTTGTAAGAGTTTTTCTGGATGCTTTGTTCACCGAAAAATCATGTATAATATTTTCAGTTGAGGTTCATTCTTAATCTTTCCTTTACGATTCTTAATCATGTATACCATGTTTGTTTGTTTCTGATAAGTTGTTTAATTATTTTATTTTAGTTAAAAATCTTGAATGAATATTGAGAGCTTAGCTTAATCGTTAAATCTTGCAGAATGTGGATATGATATTTAACAAGCAAAATATTCATTAGTTTGCTTAGAAATCTCATAGCATGAAAGAGTGATATTTTTGTTTTTTTTGGTTTGTTTAGTGTTTGTTATTGAAAAGAAAAATCATTATTGAGTTGGGTTTTAGATATTGGGCTACTAAAATCGATAATGGGGTTAGGATAATGGGTTATGTTGATTATTAGAACATGGGCTTTGATTTTAAGTTGACCATGTGGTTGAGCTTAAGGGAATTAATTTTAGCAAAGGGATATGGGCCTAACAAATAATATGCCAGGCCCATTTTCTCTTTAATAACAAAGCTAGCCTACCTTAAACTATTTCATATTTTTTCATATTAACTTCCATAAATCACGGACTTCACAATTATCCCAAATATAGCAAAGAATAACTCACAAATCGCTAGTATACTTTAGGCGTGTATTAATAAATCAATTATCGTGATTATATACACGTTCGCGTGACATAATTATGATTTCTAAATTAAAGGCAAAGTATGTGTTTGCACGACTTTTGCAAAGCAACCTTAAGATTAATAAAGTGTTACAAATTGTGTACACGTACGCGTGACATGATTTTAGTACAATAGATAAAACGGATCCACACACGCAGTTCATTTCAAGATAATTCCATAACGCAATAACATGTAATTTAAAAGCGGTAAAGGCTAAAACGCACGTATGTTCTAAAATACGTAATAATCAATTAATAAGCCAAGTGTGGATTGTAAAGAGACCGTGCTAAAATCACGGAATCCGAAAATAGCTAATACCTTCTCCCAGATTAACAGAATTTCTTACCGATCTTTTGTGTTTTGCGGACATTAAAACATAGTCAATTTTCTCGATTTGGGATTTTAAAACAAATCCGTGACTTGGGACACCATGATAATTATTCCAAGTGGCGACTCTAATAAAATAAATAATCTCATTTCGAATAATATCACTTTAATTGGAAAAACTCCCTATTCCTCGGAAAAAAGGAGGTGTGACAGCTCTGGCGACTTTGCTGGGGAATAAGAACCCGGAATCTCTGGTTCAGGGTTCAGAATTCGAGCTTATTAATGTGATCTATACTTGGCTTTCTTGATTGTTGATATTACTGTATTTGTGGGCTTAATGTGCTTATTACCGCTAATTTACCGCTTTGATATTATTTGAACTGTATAAAATGCCTTCTTACGCCTCCCTTCTGAGTCTTCTGAATTTATGGTGTACACGTGCGCGTGGCCCACTTTTCTATTAGAGGTCATACCAAATAGAACGAGGCTGGATCAATAACTAGGTCGGGTAGACTTTTGTGCTCCCGGTACGTTGCCCCTACTTCGGCTCGAGCTATCCGCTTGGTTAAGCCAGGTCTAAAATACACCCCTAGGATTCAAACCTAGAATAACATAGCTTCATGCCGGATCCCTAGTAGGAATGTTGTTTGCATCACGTGCATTTGCCTTTGGGGACTCAACACAGGGGTTGGGTCCATCTAGGACAGGTGTACCTAAATTAAAAGACCATCCTGATGCATTTTACGTGCTACTTGTACATTTGTTTGTTTCGACTTGCATATTGACCGGCTTCTAGAGTAGGAAAAAAAAACCAAGAAAAAAAACAAGAGTGCGGTAGGAGAGAGAAGATTTACTCGGTTATGAAAAATCCAAGTATTTGAAAAATCCTGAAACTCTGCCGAAATTTTAAAAAACAAATGAGAAAAAGAAAAGTCATTTTAAAATGAGTCAATGTGTCAAAAGTCATATTTTTCCTGTTGTGTCAAAACTGACCGAACTACGTGGGTTTGATTCTCACCGGATGTGAGATACGTAGGCAAACCTCATCGGTTTCGGCCCCCAATTTTCAAAAAATAAATCCCAAAATATTTTCTTTTTCCTTAATTCCTTATTTAGAGTTCTTTTCTTAGAAAATTCAAAAAAAAAAACTAAATCGAAAAGTATTTTTCTTCTTTTCCGAAGTCTTTCATTCGAAAAAAAAAAGAAAAAAAATTTCAAATCAAAATCTAATATATTTTCTTTATTATTTAGAAGTATTTCTTTCGAAATTTCCAAAAACAAAACAATCAAAATCCAAAATATTTTCCTTGTTAGGAGCTTTTTGTGGTACGATTTTCAAAAAAAAAAGAGAAAAATAAATGGTGAATAAATTAGAAAAAAGAGTTAGCTCATTTACTTTATTTATGGTATTCCCGAACTACGTGATGATCTGATTCATGCAGCATCTTAATACGTAGGCAATCCTCATCGGATGCGATCATCGCCATTAAATAAACCGAGTGAAAAAAAAAAAAAGAAAAAGAAAGAAAAAAGTGACAAAAAATAACAGAGAAAAACAAAGAGCGAAAAACAACAAAAACAAAAGAAGAAGAAAACAAAAAAAGGAAAAACAATATGAAAGATCCAAAAATTCAAAAAAAATGTGAAATGCAAAGAAAAGAGGTATAGAATGAAAAAGGATGAGTTAAAGCCGGGAAGAAACACACAACCGTTCAAACACATGATAGAAGCATTTAACTGTTTAGGTGCATTGCATCCTAACATGCGATTTTCTATCTATTAAATGTTTCAAAACTAACAAGGTTGTTGCGTGTGCAAATTAGCAAGATTCTATTCAGGTGATTGGTTTGTGTTGGTAATCTCGCTTCCCATCCTTACTTCACAAGATCTAAAGGCAGGGTTCATATGACCTCCAAAAGTAATCTACCAATTATCAACACTGAGGATAACACAACATCGGCTATTCCACAGCCAGAATCAGCAACTGCAAAAGAAAATAGGATGTTGCGTCTCTGCATGTTGGAAATGTGGGACACCTGGTCTAAAGGTAGGGAACCGCCGAGTGTAATCCCTGGGTTCCCTGAGTTGATCCCCAGGTCAGGGGAGGCTACCAACGTCCATAATCCCAACCCGTTCATCCCATGCGGATACCCTCCAGTTCCATCTAACGGTCCTGGCATGCCTTATGTGGTTCACCCCTAGGCACTGGTTTCAAGGGCACCACCATCAATGTTCTATGTAGCACCAGTTTGCGCCACAACACGACCAACTATGCCACAGTTATATGTTGAGCCTCCAACGTTCACCTTTTAGGGTCCACCGTTTCAACCAGAAATAACATATGTGACCCCATACTCATTCACTCAACCTCCACAATATGACTTCTCGGTTGAGCAAGAAAAGGTTGTCAAGAATCCTGAGCAAGAGGAAATGGCTCGGAAGATGAAAAGCTTGGAGCAGAGTTTAAAGAACATGCAGGTTTGAGTGGCTAAAAGAGCGTCTCTTACGCCGACTTGTGCATGTTTACCCATGTCCACTTGCCAGCTGGCTTCAAGATGCCCAAATTTGAAAGGTACGACGGGCACGGAGACCCGATCGCTCATCTAAAATGATATTGTAACCAGCTGAGGGGCGCTGGTGGAAAAGAAGAGCTGTTAATGGCATATTTTGGAGAAAGTATCACCGGAATTACTTTCGAGTGGTACATGGATCAAAATATTACCCATTGGCATGTATGGGAAGATTTGGCCCGAGATTTTTTCTGCCAGTTCCAGTATAATGTGGACATCGCTCCTCACAGAAACTCTTTGTCCAATTTGAAAAACAAAATCGCGGAATGTTTCCGTGAATATGCTGTCAAATGGCGCGAGCAAGCCGCCAGGGTAAAGCCTCCAATGGACGAAGTAGAAATGGTTACAGTCTTTCTACAGGCCCAAGAGGCGGACTACTTCCAGAACATGATATCCGCTATGGGTAAACCGTTCGCTGAGGCTATCAAAATTGGGGAGATGGTCGAAAATGGTTTAAAAACGGTCCGAATCTTAGGTCACGCTGCCTTTAAGGCCACATCACAGGCTATTCAGAATGGTTCGGGGGGGTCGGTAACCATAAACTGGAGAGAAGAGGGAGCCATGATGGCTTCGAGCTCGAGGGGGGCCAGCAGGTCATGCAACCAATCATATATGCTTTCTAAGATCCCACAACACTATTATCCCTATCAAGATGATGCTTATGCCGTGGCACCGACTCCCTATGCGGTGATGAACGCACAACATTACACGCGGCCACAACATTATACACAAAACTAAGCTCCACCTACCAGAAATGCACGTCCCTACCAAGCTCCGTATAATCCCCAACCAAATGTTCCCCAATACAATACTCACGCAAAATATCCCCTCAGAAGGAATTAGTTCACCCCTATTGGTGAATCGTATTCAAGTTTGTTTCAAAAGCTAATCAGGCTAGGTTTGCTGCAGCCAGTGGCCCCGAACCGGTCGAACCCCGAGTCCCCCTCGCACCGAGCTGATGCTAGATGTGAATACCACTATGGAGCAGTGGGACATAATACTGAAGATTGTTGGACTCTCAAAAGAGTAGTGGAGGACCTCGTTGAGGTCAAGTCAATAATTCTCAAGGAAGAAGAAGCCCCTAATGTAACAAATAATTCATTGCCTGCTCACAACACTAGCCCAGCCATTGGTATAATTTGTGATGATATGGAATTTGATCCAGCATTGAAAGCCATAGTAGCCATTGTCGGGGCAGAAGAGAAACCCAAAAACGGGCGCCAAATCTGAAAAGTTCTCTGTCAGACGAGAATCTCGGTAGCCGGACTTGCTGTCTTTTCTGCGTCCGGATTATTTCAGGGTGTAATCTAGATGTTTTACTTCACTTCTTTGCTTTCTGATGTAAACCCTTCTATCTTTAAAAATAAAAATAAAAATAAAAATAAAAAATAAAAAATCAAATGAAATTAATATTTCATTATCGAGGAATGTCTCTTTTTTTAATCTTGTCACCTTTCTTATTCTTATTTCAGTTCTGTTAATGCAGATTTTAATAACATGACATGCTTGCGAACTTCATGCTCAGATCCTAAAACTCTGTGAGACCTCGAAATAATGAATCGAGAAGCAGAATGTATTGAAGATAAGGCTTGTGAGAAAATAAATAAAGAATTGGAACAGTAGGCCTAAGCCAAGTCCGAATGAGATCGGAAGAAATTGAAATTCCCTCTCTTCGGATCATTGTTGAAGCCGAGATTGAGGATAAAGATTGAGTCAAGAACCGATTAGAAAAATTGACACTGATTGATGAAAAATGATTGGCTGCAGTTTACCACTGGCAGTTGTACCAACAAAGAATGGCCCGTGTCTACAACAAGAAATTGCGGCCTTGGAAATTTGAAATAGGACAACTCATTCTGAGATGTATCCTCCCACCTCATGAAGAAGCTAGAAGAAAATTGGCTCCAAATTGGAAAGGTCCATATATTATAACAAGAGTACTACCAAAAGAGAGCGTTGTACCTGGGAAGTATCGAAGGAAATGTCCATAAAACAATTGTCAATGCGGATGCAGTCAAAATGTACTATGTTTGGCCCTCTATGTAGCATTAATGTTCTATGATTGGGATGACGAAGACTTTCATTCTCGCTACCCAAACACTATCAACCCTTTGCAAACCCTTTGAGTCGGTTCCCTTTCTTTGATTACCCTCTTTGGAACCTGAAAGTTATTATTGAAAAGAAAGAAAAAATAAAAATGAAAAAAAAAGAAACAAAAGGAAAAAAGACATAAGAAAATCAAAAACAAAGTCAATTGAACTACGTTTGACTTGATTCCGAAAGGATACGTAGTCAGCCTCTCTCTCGGATTCAGCCACACCAAAACAAAAATCTATATTCCCCCAAGAGTGAAAACTGGGGCAGATGCTATAATGGTTCGGCGATGGTTTCTCCTGAAGGGTTCCAAAGTTGTAATTCAATCCGAATTCTTTTTACCCAAATCCTCTTCAAGTCCTTCCGATCAATCGGCAAGAATGTTCAAAATTGGAAGACACAGGTACTTGGATCTGATGCAACCAAAATGAGAGAAATAAAATGAGAGAGTCTTGTTGGTGAAAACCCTCACGGGCACCGTAAGGCAATGATAGGTAGAGAAATTAAAAATGAGAGAGTCTTTTTAGTGAAAACTCGTAAAGAGAACTATAAGACAATGGTGAGAAGAGAAATGAGAGAGGTTAGTTGGTGAAAACCCGCAAAGGGCGCCACTAATCGAAAAAAGAAGATTCTCACAACCATGGTATCAACATAGTCCTGGGCAAGGTTTCTCGGTTTCAAGGCAAATTTGTGATGAGTTTCTGAGAGTCAGATGGTTTACATGGATAAGGCATCCAGTCCAAAAGGCATGTCATTTTAATTGAAGTCCGCATGTACTCCCAGATAAGTCCTTCTTTCCGTTCCCTGAAAGGGACATCTCTTGTTTAAATTCGTTGTCCATTCCATTGTTTGTTTTTTATTGAATCCCTTTCGGTCCAATCTTGTTCAAAAAACTAAAAGAAGGGATGGAAAGACTAATTTACAGGGGTTCTCATTTGATACAAGCTAATATGCAAAAAAGGCACCCAGCCTCGGCAGGGGCATCAAGTCGACCCCAACTGGCCATGGCCACCGATGCTTCGAAATCAAAGACTCTTAGAAGGAGTAAATCAAAATTGAAAGTACCTACAAGGGCAAAATGAAGTTGAAAAGGTTAAGTCCCAAGTGGCTAACCTGGTAAAGTTTGAAGAGCCAAAGGTTCCCCAAAGCTCTGAAATTAAAATTAGAAGAAAGAAGTCAAAGGCCTACAAAGGCAAAATAAAGTTGAAAAAGGTTAAGTCCCAAGTAACCGACTGTCACGCAAAGTTTTGGAAAAGCCAAGGGTTCTTTGGGGCCAGAAGTGCATCGGTATTCAGGAAACAACTAGTTACAAGTGAAATTATCATCAAAGAAGCCAAGATCAAGTGACTGAAACACTCAAGGCCGCAAAACCAACCACTGTTTCAAATTAACAATTATTCTTTGTTTGAAAAACAGGAAACAGGTGCAATCCAAAAGCAACCTTGCAAGAAGCAGGTGCAGTCAAAAAGAAACTACGTGGGAGCTAGAAACAGCTTTACAGCAGCAACAACTCCAAAAGGGAAGTCTTCTCCAAATTCTTTGCCGCATTTTACTCATTCTCTTAATAAAAAGAAGAAAGAACAGAAAGTTCAAAATCATGGTAGCATAGGGTCTCCAATCCCTAGCTGCGTTTTCCAACATAGGGTCTCCACTCCCTAGTTGATTTTATTTTAGACGTAGGGTCTCCACTCCCTTGTTGATTTTATTTTAGACATAAGGTCTCCAATCCCTAGTCTCATTTTCTAACATAGGATCTCCACTTCCTAGTTGATTTTATTTTAGACATAAGGTCTCCACTGCCTAGTCTCTTTTCCAACATAGGGTCTCCACTCCCTAGTTGATGATATTTTGGACATAGAGTCTCCACTCCCTAGTCTCTTTTCTTACATAGGGTCTCCACTCCCTAGTTGATTGTATTTTAGACATATGGTCTCCACTCCCTAGTCTCTTTTCAAACATAGGGTCTTCCCTCCCTAGTTGATTTTATTTTAGACACAGGGTCTCCACTCCCTAGTTGATATTATTTTAGACATATTGTTTCCACTCCCTAGTCTCTTTTCCAACATAGGGTCTCCACTCCCTAGTTAATTTTATTTTAGACATAGGGTCTCAACTCCCTAGTCTCGTTTTCCAACATAGGGTACACCACTTCATAGCTGAGTTGATCTTAAATACAGGGTACACCACTCCCTGATATCATTGTTAATATAGGGTACACCATTCCTAAAGAATCATGTTTTTCCAAGGTACACCAATCCCGACCTTTTATTGCTTTCATTAATGAAGTAGTATAGAGTTCTGTTTCAAATAACTCACAAAATTTTTCTAGTGAACTGGGGCAGAAAAATTTTTGTTTGTTTGTTTGTTTTGGTGTTTGAACAGGTTTTACCTCAAGGCATGGGGGTTCGAGATGACCAAAATAAGAAGTCTCAATCCAAAATGAAGAAAAGAAAAGAAGTGAATCCAAAATGCAGAAGGGGGAGAAAAGATGTGTACTGCTCAAGACATGACTGAAGTCGCGAGCATTACATATTCCGTTTTGATCAGAAGAAGCTGTAGAAGAATGAATTAACACCTGCAGCTACCACTCATCAAGGTTCAGATCAGAGTCGGCGTGAAAAACTAGTCAAGACTCAAGACTCAAGCTTCAGAAGACTTATAGATAGGAATCTTGTAAATCATAGCTGATAGGCTTGTTTAGTTTCTCTTCATTTCTGATTTTGGTGTAATAAGGAGTTCAACAAGTAGTAACAACAGTGAAATCACAGCTTCCTGGTAGTCCCAGCAACCAAATCTTCCAGAACTATACTGACCTGATTCCTTTATAGCCAAGGATATGTAGGCAACCTCCGAAGCAAGGTTCGGTCAAACTTTTTCAAAATGCTTCTCATGGAATGTCAAACGGACAAACAATTGATCGTAATTTCTCACTTTATCTTTACCCGAAAACTCTTCATGTTCTCGAGCGAAGAAGGGCAACTGTGAGCACATAATGTTTGCCCTACAAGAATACTCCTAGAAAATCCACAAAAAATAGTTTTCTAGTTATTTTTGATTTTTTATAGAATTTCTAGGAATTGCTCTTTATTTGTTTGTTTGCATTTAGTTGCATTTTTGTGCATATTTAATATCTTAAAATCATAGAAAAATCATAAAAATTTTCAAATCTTCATTCCATATCATTTTAGGTTTTAATTGTATTTTTAGAAATTAATTACTTATTAGTTGTAGAATTAATACATGAAAATCACAACAAAAATACATTAGTAACATTACATGTGTTATTAGTTATTTAAATTAGTTAATTGTTAAAAAATAGGTAAGTAGGTTTAATTTTGCAAAATAGATTTGGGTTAGGATTTAGTTTAGGATTTTAATTAACTTGTTTAGAACTTAAAAAACAAAGTAAGAAAGAGTTAGGTTTGTTTGGGTCTTTGAATTTCATATGGGCCAGTTCATGGTGAGGCCCAAAATCCATAAAAATGCCAGACCACCCAATCCCCATGATCCAATTCGTTCCAGCTCCCTCATAGCTCAAAACGACCCCGTTTCACCCCTTTTAATCCCAGTCATCCCTCAAAATCAATCAAATGGTCCAGAACTGAACCGTCAAATCCTTTAAGAGTGTCTGAACCGACCCCAAACCCTAAGGACCCCATCATTCTCTCATCTCCCTCATCTCTCCCAAATCCTCTCAAAACCTTAGCCGTCCCAAAATTCCTCCACCGGCGGCACCACCCAAACAACTCCAATCCCTCTCAAATTCACACCCCATAATCCCCAACTTCTCCTCAATCCAAATCCCTTACCAACAACAACAACAACAACAACAACAACCCAGTATAATCCCACTAGTGGGGTCTGGTGAGGGTAGTGTGTACGCAGAACTTACCCCTACCCTGGGGTAGAGAGGCTGTTTTCAAATGACCCTCGGCATCCTTTCCTCCAAGAACTCCCCACCTTGCTCTTGGGGTGACTCGAACTCACAACCTCTTGGTTGGAACTCAATCCAAATCCCTTACCAATTTCCCCAAAATCAACGAGTAATAGATCTAGGAATTCAAAAACCTAATTTTCCCCTCTTCTGATTTCTTGGGATATACAAGCTCGTTTTGGCTTGAAACTTACGTTAATCGATTGCTCTTGACAAGAGCAATCGATTGATGTTAGTTTCGGCTCATTTCGAAGTCGTCGGAATTTGACTGACCCATCGTTGGCCAGCCAGAACTCCTGAATATCCTCTGATGTTGATCTTTTCGATCGGATTATGGCTAACATCGTCGCATACAACATTAGTTACACCCTCAAGCTTAAGCCAATGCTTGTGTGGCGATGCCGGCAATTGTCCGAATTTTTTCTCTCCAGTCAACAATGCTTCACATGGTAATCCTCCGCCTCTTTTCCTCATTCCTTGGAGTTGTTGATTCTATGTCTTAGTTTGTTAATTATTAGTTTGACAACATGCTTAGGTTAATAATTAAAATTGTTTTAACTTTCTATTAATTAATTATTTTAGTTGAATCTGAAGTTTAGTCATTTGATAATCGTTTTGGTGGTTTAAATTGCTTATTTGTCTAACTAACACGTTAATTAGTTGATAATTCAGGTTTAGTTTGTGTTTGTTAGCCTATTGCTAGTTTAGTTCAGTTAATTGTAGCTTGATTCTGATAAGAGAAAGAGGACAATAATTTTTGATAGAAGGCAGTAAGTGTGGAGGTAACAAAAAAGGTTAAAAGAAGAGTAATTTACAAGAATTCAAGGGGGGTTAAAAGGAATAGGAAATTTGGGAGAATCTGTCTCTACCTAATTTAGAAGCTCCTAGAAGATAAAAAGGGACTGATTTGTAAAAAAAAAAAAGGAAAGAAGGACAAGACAGATTTTAGGACTTAGGAGTAAATAAAAATAATCGGGGAGAAAAAACAGAACAAAGATAGAGAACACGGAAAAACAGGGAAAAGGGAAACAGATCTGAAAAAAGGGGGAACGAAGCAATCGTTAATTTCAACCATCAAAGTAGCTTCCTACGCTCCGCTCCACCACCTAAGGTTGTAGCTTCCCTAACGACCTCCACTGTAGCTCCTCTCTTTAGCCACCAAACATCACCTTCTCCATAAAAACCACCCACCTTCTCCGTCACTTAAGATCCAATTGAAGCAACATAAAATCCCTCCTTTAAATCACCAAAAAATAACCATATAAAGAACCCTTTTCATCGTTAAAAATCAGCTCCAAACCAGAAAAAAGGTCACCCCAAACCCACCTGGAATCGACCCCAAAACGTCACCCAAAAATGTAGCTGAAAGCTATCCAAAAATGCAGCAGAACCAACTGCGTACTTGCTGAAAAAACAGCCCCAAAACTTAGCAAGAATCAGCTGCAAAGCAGCCCCTACTTTGCCATCCTTTAACACCCAATAACCAGTCAAAACAACACAAAACATACCTCCTAAAATCCACCTAAAACAAACTCTTTCTCAGCTACAAAACCACCTGAAACAACAGCTCAAAACATCACTAAAACACACACACTTCAACCAAGGTTTTGAGTCTTGGTCGCTGAACACGCTTCTGTATGAGGTTCAAGCAAGGTTTTCCGTTCGAAATTCCGGTCTCAAGTCGATTTTGGGTCTAGGCTCTGTTGTCGGTTCTCTAGTATGAGTCGTGGATGGTCGTTGTAAGAGTTTTTCCGGAGGCTTTGTTCACCGAAAAATCATGTATAATATTTTCAGTTGAGGTTCATTCTCAATCTTTCCTTTACGATTATTAGTTGAATACCATGTTTGTATTGAGAGCTTAGCTTAATCGTTAAATCTTGCAGAATATGGATGTGATATTTAACAAGCAAAACATTCATTAGTTTGTTTAGAAATCTCATAGCACGAAAGAGTGATATTTTTATTTTTTCTGGTTTGGTTAGTGTTTGTTGTTGAAAAGAAAAATCATTAGTGAGTTGGGTTTTAGATATTGGGCTACTAAAATCGATAATGGGTTTTGGATAATGGGATGTATTGATTATCAGAACATGAGCTTTAAATTTAAGCTGACCATGTGGTTGAGCTTAAGGGAATTAATTTTAGCATAGGGATATAGGCCTAACAAATAATCTGCCAGGCCCATTTTCATGATCATATATCTCGCCCATTTTCTCTTTAATAACAAAGCTAGCCTACCTTAAACTATTTCATATTTTTCCACAGTAACTTCGATAAATCACGGGCTTCACAATTATCCCAAATATAGCAAAGAATAACTCACAAATCGCTAGTATACTTTATGCGCGTGTTAATAAATTAATTATCGTGATTATGTACACGTTCGCGTGACATAATTATGATTTTCAAATTAAAGGGAATAAGAACCCAGAATCTCTAGTTCAGGGTTCAGAATTCGGGCTTATTAATGTGATCTATACTTAGCTTTCTTGATTGTTGATATTACTGTGTTTGTGGGCCTAATGTGCTAATTTCCAGTCATTTCTTGCTAATTGCCCCCATCTCGGCTTGAGATGTCCGCTTGGGTAAGCCAGGTCTAAAACACACCCCTAGCATTCAAACCTAGAATAACATAGCCTCATGCCGGATCCCTAGTAAGAACGTTTGTTTGCATCATGTGCATTTGACTTTAGAGACTCAACACAGGGGTTGGGTCCGTCTAGGACAGGTGTATCCAAATTAAAAGACCATCGTGATGCAATTTACGTGCTACTGGTGCATTTGTTTGTTTCGACCTGCATGTTGACCTGCTTCTAGAGTAGGAAAAAAAACTAAGAAAAAAAAAGCCAAGAGTGAGGTAGGAGAGAGAAAATTTACTCGGTTCTGAAAAATTCAAGTATTTGAAAAATCTCGAAACTCTGTCGAAATTTTGAAAACAAAAAGAGAAAAAAAAAAGTTATTTCAAAATGAGCCAATATTTTCAAAAGTCATATTTTTCCTGCTGTGTCAAAACTAACCGAACTACGCGGGTCTGATTCTCACCTGATGTGAGATACGTAGGCAAACCTCATTGGTTCCGGCCCCCAATTTTCAAAAAATAAATCCCAAACTATTTTTCTTTTCCTTAATTCCATATTTTGAATTCTTTCCTTAGAAAATTCAAAAAACAAAAAAAACTAAATCAAAATATATTTTCCTTCTTTTCCGAAGTCTTTCATTCGAAAAAAAAAGAAAACAAAAATTTGAAATCAAAATCCAAAATATTTTCTTTATTATTTAGAAGTCTTTCTTTCGAAATTTTTAAAAAAAACAATCAAAATCCAAAATATTTTCCTTGTTAGGAGCTTTTTGTGGTACGATTTTCAAAAAAAAAAGAAAAAAATAAATGGTGAATAAATTAGAAAAAAGAGTTAGCTCATTTACTTTATTTATGGTATTCGTGAACTATGTGATGATCTGATTCGTGCAGTGTCTTAATACGTAGGCAATCCTCATCGGATGCGATCATCGCCATTAAATAAACCGAGTGAAAAAAAAGAGAAGAAAGAAAAAGAAAGAAAAGAGTGACAAAAAATAACAGAGAAAAACAAAGAGCGAAAAATAACAAAAACAAAAGAAGAAAAAAAAAGAAGGAAAAATAATATGAAAGATCCAAAAATTCAAAAAAAACGTGAAATGAAAAGAAAAGAGGTATAGAGTGAAAAAGGATGAGTTAAAGCCGGGATGAAACACACAACCGTTCAAACACATGATAGAAGCATTTAACTGTTTAGGTGCATTGTATCCTAACATGCGATTTCCTATCTATTAAATATTTCAAAACTAACAAGGTTGTTGCATGTGCAAATTAGTGAGATTCTATTTAGGTGATTGGTTTGTGTTGGCAATCTCGCTTCTAACCTTACTTCACAAGATCCAAAGGCAGGGTTTATATGACCTCCGAAAGTAATCTACAAATTATCAACACCGAGGATAGCACAACATCGGCTATTCCATAGCCAGAATCAGCAACTGCAAAAGAAAATAGGATATTGCGTCTCTGCATGTTGGAAATGTGGGACACCTGGTCTAAAGGTAGGGAACCGCCGAATGTAATCCCTGGGTTCCCTGAGTTGATCCCCAGGTCAGGGGAGGCTACCAACGTCCCTCTTCCCAACCTATTCATCCCGTGCGGATACCCTCCAATGCCATCTAACGGTCCTGGCATGCCTTATGTGGTTCACCCCCAGGCAACGATTTCAAGGGCACCGCCATCAATGTTCTATGTAGCACCAGTTTACGCCACAACACGACCAACTATGCCACAGTTGTATGTTGAGCCTCCAACGTTCACCTTTTAGGGTCTACAGTTTCAACCAGAAATAACATATGTGACCCCATACTCATTCACTCAACCTTCGCAATGTGACTTCTCGGTTGAGCAAGAAAAGGTTGTCAAGAATCCTGAGCAAGAGGAAATGGCTTAGAAGATGAAAAGCTTGGATCAGAAAAGAACATGCAGGGTTTGAATGGCCAAAAGAGTGTCTCTTACGCCGACTTGTGCATGTTTGTCACGACCCAAACTTCCTCTGTATAACATCGTGACGGCATCTAGTCTCTATGACTAGGTAAGCCTAACAAATTGCGAAAATAACAAAACGAAAGTAAAACTTGGCAACTAACAGTAGTGGATAACTCAATAACTAGTAAAAATACCGCTCAGCATGTACAATAACCAATACTCTACAAATACACAGTCTTCCCAAAACTTGGAACATCATAAGTCACAAGCTGCAGAAGGAAACTAGTATCTCTATACACCATAGTCTAACAAAAGAAGTACGGAAGGTAAATGACATATGAGAGAATAGAGGGGGACTCCAAGGTCTGCGGATGTGGCAGATATACCTTGAAGTCTCCATACAGCAGCAAGCACTCTCAGCTAATAGCGGGACTGATAAGAAGCATCTGGATCTGCACACAAAACATGTGCAGAAGAGTAGCATGAGTATACCACAATAGTACCCAGTAAGTGCTAAATCTAATCTCGGTCGAGTTGTGACGAGGTCAGGTCAGGCCCACTGGTATATAATAAATAAAGCCGGGGAATATAACAGTATATTAAGAGACTGAAATTTAACAAAAGAAAAACACAACAAAAATAACAGTACAACAGAGGGGTAAACAACAAAGGATCTCCTGAGATACCGTCTCATAGTCCCGAAGTAAACAAGCAAAGAGATCTCCCAACATACCGCCTCGCAGTCTCAAAAGTAAACGTGCAGGAAAAACTCCCGAGGTACCGCCTCGTAGTCTCAAAATTAAATATGCAGGGAGAACTCCCAAGGTACCGCCTCGTAGTCTCAAAAGTAAATATGCAGGGAGAACTCCCGATGAACTGTCTCGTAGTCTCAAAAGTAAATTTAAAGGGAGAACTCCCGAAGAACCGCCTCGTAGTCTCAAAAGTAAATGTGCCGGGAGAACTCCCGAGGAACCGCCTCGTAGTCTCAAAAGTAAATGTGCAGGGAGAACTCCCGAGAAACTGCCTCGTAGTCTCAAAAGTAAATGTGTAGGGAGAACTTCCGAGGAACCGCCTAGTAGTCTCAAAAGTAAACACACAGCTCAAACCGATAAATACAACAGTTAACAGCAAGATTTCTACAGTTATACTAATAAAGAACAAGAAAAAGAAGAAAATCAACTAGGCATACTTCACAGAGTTCAAATAAGCAGTTAAAGCATGTAGACATGCGATATTAGACTAAACAGGATAACTACACATATTGGAATAACTCAATTAAGAATGAAAACAGACTAATACTCATTTAAATGGTATAACTCAAATTAAAGGAAAAACAGGTTGTTATTCAGTAAAATAAATTAAGTTTTACAACAAATAGCCCGTGTACGTACCTGGCCCGAGCCAGTCACAGCAGCCACGCTCTCCGAGAGCTTGTCTTGAGTGTGGCGACACCCTCTATATGGTGAGGGATTCACAGACTTAGGACGGAGTGCACCTCCATAGACTTCTCAACCATTGCGTGCTCCACCGGGTCCTCAGGCTATGATTCCAGCGCCAGCTACCGCCTCGTAGTCTCAAAAGCAAATATGCAGGGAGAACTCCCAATGAACTGTCTCGTAGTCTCAAAAGTAAATTTGAAGGGAGAACTCCCAAAGAACTGCCTCGTAGTCTCAAAAGTAAATGTGCCGGGAGAACTCCCGAGGAACTGCCTCGTAGTCTCAAAAGTAAATGTACAGGGAGAACTCCCGAAAAACTGCCTCGTAGTCTCAAAAGTAAACACACAGCTCAAACCGATAAATACAATAGTTAACAGCAAGATTGCTACAGTTATACTGATAAAGAACAAGAAAAAGCAGGAAATCAACTAGGCATGCTTCACATAGTTCAAATAAGCAGTTAAAGCACGTAGACATACGATATTACACTAAACATAATAACTACACATATTGGAATAGCTCAATTAAGAATGAAAACAGACTAATACTCATTTAAACGGTATAACTCAAATTAAAGGAAACACAGGTTGCTACTCAGTAAAATAAATCGAGTTTTACAATAAATAGCTTGTGTACGTACTCGTCACCTCACGTACACGACTCTCACATATCATAACAGTAGCAAATCTTAAGGGGATTTCCCCCACACTAGGTTAGGTAAGCCACTTACCTCGAACCAAACTCAATCAATCGGTAACAATGCCTTCTCCACGAATATCCGACTCTGAATGGCCCAAATCTAGCCAAAATTAATTACATACCATAAATACAACTATAAGAAACTAATCTAATTAATGAAATCAAAGCTAAAGCAATAAATTAGAAAATTGCCCCAAAAAATATGAACACCCATTCACTCACGAGTTCACTCGTACCAAAATTATCCAAATCCGATATCAAAATCCGAATCAAAACACAAATATTTATTTGAAGAACTTTCCAACTTTTTCTCAAATTTCTCAACCAAATTCCTTAATTAGATGATGAATTCAACTATAGATTAATGGAATACAACCATAAACGAGTTAAGAATCATTACCCCAAAGTTCTATCTGACAAATCCTTGAATTATCGCCTTAATCCGAGCTCCCAAAGTTTCAAAATTGAAAATGGGATAAAACCCTCGAACATGGCCGTTATCTGCCCAACGATTCTGCATCTGCGGCATATAATCGCACATGTAATGCCGCACCTACGGAAATTCCATCACAGGTGCGGACTTAACTTAACTCCCCTGGGTCCGTATCTGCAACAGAAGCAGCGGACCTGCGGATGTGCTCCTGCGACCAAGGAACCGCACCTGTGACCCTTACCGCTCCTGCGCACCATCCTACCGCAGAAGCGAGGACGCGGCCTCGCTTCTGCGCAAACCGATTCGCACCTGCGAACACAGTCTAGGCTGCCCAAATCTGCATATGCGCTCCTTTTTCCACACGTGCGAGTCCGCACCTGCGGTCTCCCCACCGCAGGTGCATAAACACCAGAAACCAAAAACCAGAAACTTCAGCAATTTTGCCTAAGTCCAATTTCAATGCGTTAAGCATTCGAAACACACCCGAGGCCCCCTGGACCTCAACCAAACATACCAACAAGTCCTAAATCACAATACGAACTTAGTCGAATCCTCAATTCACCTCAGACAATATCAAAAACACGAATTACACACAGATTCAAGCCTAATAAACTTCATAATTTCCAAATTCTACGAACGAAGCCGAAACCAATCAAATCACGACCGATTGACCTCAAATTTTGCACACGAACCTACTACAACTTCCAAATCGGAAACCGACCCCGATATCAAAAAGTCAACCCCTCGGTCAAACTTCACAAAAATTCAACTTTCACCATTTCAAGCCTAATTCTACTCCCGACCTCCAAATCACAATCCGGACATGCTCCTAAGTCCAGAATCACCCAACGGAGCTAATGGAACCATCAAAATCCCAATACGAGGTCGTTTACATATAAGTCGATATCCGATCGACTTTTCCAACTTAAGATTTCAATTAAGAGACTAAGTGTCTCAATTCACTACGGAACCAACTAACCCGGTAAGTCATAAAACAACAGTGAAGAACAAAAATGAGCAGAAAAGGGGAACGGGGCTACAACTCTTGAAACGACCGGCCGGGTCGTTACATCCTCCCCCTCTTAAACAAACGTTCGTCCTCGAACGAGTATAGAGACATACCTGAAGTGGTGAAAAGATGAGGATAAGTGTTGCACATATCTTGCTCGGTCTCCCAAGTCGCCTCCTCGATCGGCTGACCCCTCCACTGAACCTTCATAGAAGCAATGTTCTTTGACCTCAACTTTCGAACCTGCATGTCCAAAATAGCCATTGGCTCCTCAACATAAGATAAATCCTTGTCCAACTGGACTGAGCTGAAATCCAGCACATGAGACAGATCGTCATGATACTCTCGGAGCATAGAAACATGGAATACTGGATGAACTCCTGCTAGACTGGGAGGTAAGGCAAGTTCATAGGCAAACTCCCCAACACGTCGCAACACCTCAAATGGACCGATAAACCTTGGGCTCAGCTTGCCCTTCTTTCTGAACCTCATAACACCCTTCATGGGTGACACCCAGAGCAGGACCCGCTCTTCAATCATGAATGCAACATCGCGAACCTTCCAATCTGCATAACTCTTCTGTCTGGATTGGGTTGTGCGTAGTCTATCATGAATCACCTTAACCTTCTCCAGAGCATCCTGAACCAAGTCTGTACCCAATAATTTAGCCTCGCCCGGCTCTAACCAAACCACTGGAGACCTACAAAGCCTACCATACAGAGCCTCATACAGTGCCATTTGGATGCTCGAGTGATAACTGTTGTTGTAGGCAAACTCCGCTAGTGGCAAGAAGTGATCCACGAACCCCCAAAATCCATTATGCACGCACATAGCATATCCTCTAATATCTGAATAGTGCGCTTGGACTGTCCGTCCGTCTGAGGGTGAAATACTGTGCTCAACTCCATCCGAGTACCCAACTCTGCTGCACGGCCCTCCAGAACCGTGATGTAAACTGTGTGCCCCAGTTAGAGACGATAGATACTGGTATGCCATGAACCCTCATGATCTCGCGGATATACACTCGAGCCAGCTACTCGGAAGAATAGGTAGTTATCACAGGAATGAAATAAGCTGACTGTTGTTGTCATCACTGGAGACCTATACCGCCTACCATATAGAGCCTCATACAGTGCCATTTGGATGCTCGAGTGATAACTGTTGTTGTAGGCAAACTCCGCTAGTGGCAAGAAGTGATCCACGAACCCCCAAACTCCATTATGCACGCACATAGCATATCCTCTAATATCTGAATAGTGCGCTCGGACTGTCCGTCCGTCTAAGGGTGAAATACTGTACTCAACTCCACCTGAGTAACCAACTCATACTGCACGGCCCTCCAAAACCATGATGTAAACTGTGTGCCCCGGTCAGAGATGATAGATACCGGTACACCATGAAGCCTCACGATCTTGCGGATATACACTCGAGCCAGCTGCTCGGAAGAATAGGTAGTCATCACATGAATGAAATGAGCTAACTTGGTCAGCCTGTCCACAATCACCCAAACTGCATCAGACTTCCGCTGAGTTCGTGGAAGCTCAACAACGAAATCCATAGTGATCCGCTCCCATTTCCACTCGGAATCTCTAATTACTAAAGAAACCCACCTGGTCGCTGATGCTCATACTTCACCTACTGGCAATTTAGACACCGAGCCACATACTCCACTATGTCCTTCTTCATTCTCCTCCACTAGTAATATTGTCTCAAGTCCTGATACATCTTCGTGACACCTGGATGAATAGAATACCGCGAACTGTGAGCCTCTTAGAGAATCAACTCACGCAAACCATCGACATTGGGCACACATAGCCTGCCATGCATCCTTCATGCATCATCATCCCCAATAGTGACCTCCTTAGAATCACCGTGTTGGGCCGTGTCCTTAAGGACAAGCAGGTGGGGGTCATCATACTAACGCTCCGTGATATGATCATAAAGAGAAGACCGAGAGACCACCCAAGCCAATACTCGACTCAGCTCAGAAACATCCAATCTAACAAACTGGCAGGCTAAGGCCTGAACATCCAATGCCAATGGCCTCTCTGCTGCTGGAAGATATGCTAAGCTCCCCAAACTCTCTGCCCGGTGACTCAAGACATCGGCCACCATATTGGCCTTCATGGGATGGTACAAAATGGTGATATCATAGTCCTTAAAAAGCTCTAACTACCTCCACTGACGTAAGTTAAGATCCTTCTATTTGAAGAGATGCTGCAAACTCCGGTGATCAGTGTAAATCTCACAATAGACACTGTACAAATAGTTTCGCCAGATCTTCAAGGCATGAACAATAGCTGCTAACTCAAGGTCGTGGATGGGATAGTTCTTTTTATGGCACTTCAATTGGTGCGAAGCATAAGCAATCACTCTGCCCTCCTGCATCAGAACACACCCAATATCGATCCGAAAAACATCACAATACACTGTATAAGAACCAGAAGCTGATGGTAGAACTAGAACTGGAGCCGTGGTCAAAGCAGTCTTGAGCTTCTAAAAGCTCTCCTCGCACTCATCCGACCACCTGAAAGGAGCACCCTTTTGGGTCAATTTGGTCAAGGGTGATGCGATAGATGAGAAAACCTCTACAAAACGACGGTAATAACTAGCCAAACCAAGAAAACTCTGAATCTTCGTGGCTGAGGACGGTTTGGGCCAACTCCAAACCGACTCTATCTTCTTCGGATCCACCTAAATACCCTCACTGGACACCACGTGCCCCAAGAACGTCACTAAACTAAGCCAAAACTCACACTTGGAGAACTTTGCATAAAGTTTCCCCTCCCTCAACCGCTGCAACACGATCCTCAAATGCTGGGCATGCTCCTCCTGGCTATGAGAGTACACCAGAATATCATCAATGAATACAATAATGAACGGGTCAAGATAAGGCTGAAACACACTGTTCATCAGATGCATGAACACTGCTGGGGCGTTGGTCAGACCATAAGACATCACAAGGAACTCATAATGGCCATATCGGGTCCTGAAAGTTGTCTTAAGAATATCTGAGTCCCGAATCTTCAACTGGCAATATCCTGACCGCAAATAAATCTTGGAGAACACCCTCGCCCCCTGAAGCTGGTCAAATAGATCATCAATACGCGGTAAAGGATATTAGTTCTTGATTGTGGCCTTGTTCAACTGCCTGTAATTACTGTACATTCTCATAGTACCATCCTTCTTCTTCACAAATAGAACTGGTGCACCCCAAGGTAACACGCTAGGCCGAATAAACCCATTATCAAGGAGTTTCTGAAGCTGCTCCTTCAATTCCTTCAACTCCGTCGGTGCCATGTGATACGGTAGAATAGAAATGGATTGAGTGCCCGGCACCAAATCAATACTGAAATCAATATCCCTGTCAGGCAGCATGCCCAGCAGGTCTGCAGGAAACACATCCGAAAAAGCTCGCACCACCAGAACAGAATTAATAGCAGGGGTTTATGCACTAACATCCCTCACAAAGACCAGATAAGATAGATAACCCTTCTCAACCATCCGATGAGCCTTCAAGTATGAAATCACTCTACTGGGAACATAGTCTATAAAGTCGCTCCACTCAACCCTCGGCAACCCCGGCATCGCCAACATCACGGTCTTCGCGTGATAATCTAGAACCACACGACATGGAGACAAGCAGTCCATACCCAAAATCACATCAAAATTGACCATACTAAGAAACAAGAGATCTACTCTGGTCTCCAGGCTCCCAATAGTCACCACACATGACCGATATACTCGGTACACAATAATAGTATCGCCCACCGGAGTAGATACATGAACAAATAAAACTAGAGACTCACGGGGCATATCCAGATAATGAGCAAAATACGAGGACACATATGAAAAAGTGGAACCAGGGTCAAATAATACAGAGGAATCTCTGTGGCAAACTGAGACAATACCTGTGATCACAACGTCCGAAGCAATGGCATCTGGTCTGGTAGGAAGAGCATAGAATCAGGCCTGACCACCAGTCGATCGGCCTCCCCCTCTAGGGGGACCTCTAGCTGACTAGGCCCCACCTCGAGCTGACCAAGCAGGTGGTGAATTACTGGTGCTGAAGCCATAGTCTAACTCCTCTGCTGAGCCGGACCTCCCGTAAGACGGGGACAATATCTCCTAATATGGACAAATTCTCCACACTCATAGCGACTCCTCGGTGTTGGTGGTAGAGACTGGAGGGGGCCCCGAGCATCGGGATAACTGGTAGAAGGACCTGGCATAGACGAGCCCTGACTCGATGGAGCACGGGACGAACTCTGAGCTGGAAGGGCACTGAGCGATGAGTGACCCTATTGATAACTATGTGAACCATGGCCAGATGATGCACCACGGTGAACTAGGCGAGACGTCTGTGCATGCCTAAAAGGATGACCCCTGTCGTGGTAGAACTGACCCACAGAAGGAACACTGCTGAATCCACCCTGTCCACGAGGCCTCTTGGCCTCCCTCTCCTCTCTATCCTGAGCGAGCATGCGCTCCAATATCCTAGCAATACTCATAACCTGCTGGTAAGGAATATCCATCTCCAGCTCCCTGACTATACTAATCCTAATACTAGGGTGGAGTCCCTCAATAAACCGACGAACCCTCTCTCAAACTGTGGCAACCAAGGCTGGTGCATGTCTCTCTTCCCGCTTCTGCGGGCTTGCACCTGCGGTGCCCACTCCGCAGGTGCAGTTACACCAGTAGCAGCAATACTTCAACTGCTTCACCAACTCAAAACCACTAAGAGCAATTGATGTTTTATACGTCAATACCACACGGGGGGGAGGGGGAGGGTAATTTGTGTGGTGTCCAATTTTTTACGTGCACATATTATAGAAGGACCTGGTTCTTCTATGTGTTCCAACTACTACATTTGCGGAATTATAAGTACAGAAAATAAAGAACACATAGATTTTTACGTGGAAAATACTTAGCTCAAAATGTGAAAAAACCACGACCTACTTCCCAGTAGGATTTTCCCAAAACTCTTCACTAAATCACTGAGCCAAAAACTATATTTACAAAATACTTTTGTAAACCTAGGATTAACTCTAATCCCGTTATGGCAACCAGCCTCTAACTGCTGCGACAACTTCAAGTTAACTCTAATTTGAATACTCTGAGTACCTATTATAATTTCCTCTAGATAAAGCTGAAAGGTACAATATGACAACACCTACTACAATTGAACTAGAATAAAAGATAGACACTTGGTGCTGGTTTTTCTATCTGGTTCAGGTAGCTTCAGGTTCATACACTTGAATCACACATGAACTGCTTGCAAAATGCCTTGCTATTTTGCTCTCAATTCACGTTTAACTTCTGCTTTTGTGAGTCACTGTACAATAAAAACATTCTGCGATTTATAGAGTTAGTAGAGTAAAAAATAACTAGAGTTCTAATGCTACTCTTTCTTGGTGGAAGAGTTCTAGTTGATCTCAACCTCTAACTCCTCCCTTATCTTGGATAGTGTTCTCTTTGATTAAGGAGTCCTTCTCCTTATCAATTAGGCAACCATTTTCGATCAGGAGATATCTATTGTTATGCCAGATTTCGTTTATCTTCTGCATGTACATCTCACGTGCTTTGAATCTGCTCGTGTCTATGCCTACCAATGATAGACCTGGTTTATCCTTGAGTTCCTTGGTCAATCTTCAAAACTATTCTTTACTTGGGCCAACAAATTCCCCCTTTTTGATGATGACAAATTATGTGCTTCCATAATCTTAGGCCCTGTTTCAACTAAGCTCAACATCAACACAATGTTGGAAACATTTTTTCCTTTTTATCACTTATCATCAAGGACCAGGTTCATTAGGTTATAAACATCACTGTTCAAAGTGTAAAGCACAAACTTTTTCCCCCCTTTTGGCATCATCGAAAAGTTGCATAAAAATGTGAGATAACCAGATTTTAAAACTTACTCATGGCCACTGGGGATACTTCAAATGCAATCATGGATTAATCATCATAGATCAAGCTAAGAATTTTAACCATCAAAGAAATATACACAAACAGTTAGAGTAAAAACAGTGAATTTCATTGATGATTGATACGATTCTTCCACAAAGCATAAACAAAAATAAAAATACTGAAAACATGAGCAAACAAAAAACATCCCAAACTGGGTCACTGAAAGGTCTACACTGGGCTAGAAGTTTAAGGCTTGGAAGAACTGGGGGCTTGGTTTTTGGCTTGGAGAAGTTTCTGCACATCTTGAAGAATTCCATCATTCTTCTCCTTTTCTCTTGCTAGTTCAGTTCTGAGAGCATCACTCTCAGACTCTACCTCAATCAACCTTTTCTTCAGCCTCTCAATCTCAGCATCCTTAGCCCCACTTTCTTGCACCAAGGCTCTCACCTTGCTATTTACTTGTACCTTCTTAGATGAACCAGGTTCTTTAGGAGTGACATGGGTTTCATAGTCACAAGCAGGCAGCGTATTTGCCTCAAAATGATCCTTGCTTGTACCAACCTCACTTTCTTCTTTGGATTATAACTTTCAGTCACTCTCTTCAGTAGGTCTGCGAGGGTTTCCTGTTCAGATGAAACATGTTCATCTATATTTTTCCCGAGTTGAACCAGCCCTTCAGCGGCTTCGCCAGACCCACTTCCCCCTGTTTTCTTTATACTCTCCTCTTCTCCAGCAGATTTTTCTCCCCATACAGCCATTGCACTTGTGTCTTTGGTTAAACTCACAGGAGTGGGTGAAGAATCAACCACTCTTTTACTCTTTCCCCTCACAACACTTCGGACACCCTTGCTCTCGTTTTCTTTTTCTTTTTCATTTTTACCACCAATTCCTCCCGACTCTGTAGTTTCAATACCTATTTTAGACCCTACTAGTACAAATATATTCTCCAAATTTGTTCTCTCCCCGCAACAACCTTGTGAGCAAGCATCTTTACTCTTTTCTTAGAGTTGGGGTGGTGGAAGGGATGATAGTGGGCGTCGAAGTCTAATTAAACTGAATTTCAATTTTGAAAAGACTTTGGAGTGCATCCCTAGAATCTAGGTACTTCAATTTGGTTGGGACTTTTTTGAACAGAACTGGTTCACTTGTAACGGCTAAGTCCAAAAGGAGTTTGTAATTAAGTAGGACTCTGCTCATGATCCAAATATTATTTTTTCAACAGAATGTAGAAAACATACCGTGTTATCTTGATGAACCAGGTTCTTCACTGATAATTCTCTTGTGTAAGTCTAAATTTGCCAAAATAGAGAAAATATCATTAGAGATTAATGAGTCATTTTAACACATGGCACAAGAGTATACTATTGAAAGTATGAGTCTGAACAAAAATTAATCTAATTATATACACATTTTTAGATTTTCTAACCAAAACCAACAAATATTTTTTCAATTTTTTTTATTAATTTCTTTTTTTCGTTGTGGATTCTGAACTGATCCTTTTAGGTGATCTTAATCATCCCTAATTCTAACATGTTCCTTTCAAAGTGATCTCTACTTAGGGATTTTATGAAGATGTCAACTATTTGCTTGTCAGTAGCACATAATTCCACAGAGATCAACCCTTTTTCATAGTTATCCCTCAAAAAGTGATGTCTAACATCTATGTGCTTAGTTCTCTTGTGATGAACCGGGTTCTTGGTCATACTAATTGCACTAGTGTTATCACAAAAAATAGGGATACAACCAACATCAATTCCAAAGTTCATTAATTGTTGTTTGATCCATAACAATTGAGTACAACATGAAGCAGCAACAACATACCCAGCTTCAGCAGTAGATAAGGCCACTGAATTTTGCTTTTTGGTGGCCCAAGACACAAGACATGAGCCAAGAAAGTATGCCACACCTGAGGTGATCTTTCTATCCATAAGAAAACCTGCATAATCAACATCAGCATATCCCACTAGATTGAAATTACTACCTTTTTGGATACCATAGACAGAGATCAGTGGTGCCTTTTAGATATCTCAAAATTCTCTTGACAACAGTCAAGTGAGGCTCCTTTGGATTTGCCTGAAATCTTGCACAAAGGCCTACACTGAAAACAATGTCAGGTCTACTAGCAGTGAGATACAACAATGAGCCAATCATTCCCCTTTACAACTTCTGATCGACAGATGAACCAGGTTCATCTATATCCAACTTTGTAGCGGTTGCAATAGGAGTGTCAAATTTTTTGGAATTTTCCATTTTAAACCTTTTAAGCAACTCTTTTACATACTTCTGCTGATGGATCATAGTTCCATTTGAATTTTGTTTAATTTGTAAGCCTAAAAAGAAATTAAGCTCACCCATCATGCTCATTTCAAATTCACTCCCCATTAGTTTAGCAAATTCTTTACTTAACTTATCAGTAGTTGCTCCAAA
>AWOL01S0008298.1:36156-56146 GCA_000715115.1 Nicotiana otophora
TTCCTGTTCCTTCGTTCAGATCTTTCCTTCTTCCATTCAATTTCCCATTGAGGGCAGTTCTTGATGTGATGATCAGTCTTCCCATACTTGTAGCAGCCCTCATTGGTCCTTTTTTCAGGAACCCTTGCTTTGTTGTAATTTCCACCTCTTGAAGAACCTTTTCCTCTCATAAGGTATTTCTTGAAGTCCTTGGTGATCATAGCCATTTCATCTTCCTCCAGATCAGCACCTTCAGTGATTCTGAGTGCCAGGCTCCTTTCCTTCTTGGGTACATCCATCTTCATGATTTGCCTTCTAAGTTCATAAGCAGTGAGATTTCTAATTAGCTCATCCAACCTAAGAGAGGCAATATTTTTGATTCCTAAATAGCAGTGATTTTGCTCTCCCATGAGATTGGAAGAACCCTTGTCAAAATCTTCTCAACTTTGTCTTCTTCAAGAATAACCCTTCCAAGAGACTTAAGTTCATTTGTTAGTATCTTGAACCTTGTATACATATCTTGGATGGTTTCTCCTTCCTTCATAGTAAAATTCTCATATTGAGAATATAGTAACGTTCCTATGGACCTCTTCACCTGACATGTTCCTTCATGAGCCACTTGCAAAGTGTCCCAAATTTCCTTAGCAGTAGTACAACTTTGAATTCTGCTGCACTCGTCTGGACCGAGTCCACAAACAAGCCATTTCTTGGCTTTAGCATTCTTCTCCCATTTTCTCAAGTCGTCAGCAGTGCAGTCAGCTCTTATTTTTGGCACCTCTTCTCCTTCGGCATTTATCTTCATGGTAGCCAGTGGACCATCTGTGATAATGTCCCATAGTTCATAGTCTTCTCTTATGATGTGATTTTTCATCCTGTTTTTTCACCAAGAGTAATAATGGTCGTTGAAGAGTGGTGGCCCAGCAATGGATTGCCCTTCCCAGTTTTCAGGTGGTGCACTCATCTTGATCTTCTCCTAAGGTGTTAGCCTCTTCAAGGATAACCTGCTTTGATACCAATTGATATTTTATACGTCAATACCACATAAGAGTGGGTGATGATTTGTGTGGTCAATTGTTTACGTGCACAAATTATAGAAGGACCTGGTTCTTCTATATGTTCCAACTACTACTGTTGCGGAATAATAAGTACAAAAAATAAAGAACACAGAGATTTTTACGTGGAAAACACCTGGCTCAAAAGGTGAAAAAATCACGACCTACTTTCCAGTAGGATTTTCCTAAAACTCTTCACTAAATCACTGAGCCAAAAACTACATTTACAAAACACTTTTGTAAACCTAGGGTTAACTCTAATCCCATTGTGGCAACTAGCCTCTAACTACTGCGACAACTTCAAGTTAACTCTAACTTGAATACTCTGAGTACCTATTACAATTTCCTCTAGATAAAGCTGAAAGGTACAATATGAAAACACCTACTACAATTGAACTAGAATAAAAGATAGACACTTGGAGCTGGTTCTTCTATCTGGTTCAGGTAGCTTCAGGTTTGTACACTTGAATCACACACGAACTGCTTGCAAAATGCCTTGCTATTTTGCTCTCAATTCACGTTAAACTTCTGCTTTTTTGCGTCACTGTACAATAAGAATATTCTGCGATTTATAGAGTTAGTAGAGTAGAAAATATTTAGAGTTCTAATTCTACTCTTTCTTGGTGGAAGAGTTCTAGTTGATCTCAACCTCTAACTCCTCCCTTATCTTGGATAGTGTTCTCTTTGATTAAGGAGTCCTTCTCCTTATCAATTATGCAACCATTTTCGATCAGGAGATATCTATTATTATGCCAGATTTCATTTATCTTCTGCATGTACATCTCACGTGCTTTGAATCTGCTCGTGTCTATGCCTACCAGTGATGGACCTGGTTTATCCTTGAGTTCCTTTGTCAATCTTCAAAACTATTCTTTACTTGGGCTAACAAATTCCCCCTTTTTGATGATTACAAATTCTGTGCTTCCATATAATGTACTACAGTCATAAAATTCCCGTTGTGGCAACTAGCCTCTAACTGCTGCGACAACTTCAAGTTAACTCTAACTTGAATACTCTGAGTACCTATTATAATTGCTTCTAGATAAAGCTGAAAGGTACAATATGAAAACAACTACTACAATTGAACTAGAATAAAAGACAGACACTTGGAGCTGGTTCTTCTATCTGGTTCAGGTAGCTTCAGGTTCGCACACTTGAATCACACACGAACTTCTTGCAAAATGCCTTGCTATTTTGCTCTCAATTCACGTTTAACTTCTGCTTTTGTGTGTCACAGTACAATAAGAACATTCTGCGATTTATAGAGTTAGTAGAGTAGAAAATAACTAGAGTTCTAATGCTACTCTTCCTTGGTGGAAGAGTTCTAGTTGATCTCAACCTCTAACTCCTCCCTTATCTTGGATAGTGTTCTCTTTGATTAAGGAGCCCTTCTCCTTATCAATTATACAACCATTTTCGATCAGGAGATATCTATTATTATGCCAGATTTCGTTTATCTCCTGCATGTGCATCTCACGTGCTTTGAATCTGCCTGTGTCTATGCCTACCAGTGATGGACCTGGTTCATCCCTGAGTTCCTTTGTCAATCTTCAAAACTATTCTTTACTCGGGCCAACAGCAATCAAACATGTCCGAGGCCCCCGGAACCTCAACCAATCATACCAACAAGTCCTAAATCACGATACAAACTTAGTCGAATCCTCAATTCACCTCAAAGAACATCAAAAATATGAATTACACACGGATTCAAGTCTAATGAACTTTGAAATTTCCAAATTCTACAAACGATGCCGAAACCTATCAAATCACGTCCGATTGACCTCAAATTTTGCACACAAGTCACAAATGACCCCTTGAACCTACTGCAACTTTTGGAATAGGAATCTGACCCCGATATTAGAAAGTCAACCCCCAGTCAAACTTCCCAAAAATTCAACTTTCGTCATTTCAAACCTAATGCTACTCTCGACCCCAAATCACAATCCGGACACGCTCCTAAGTCCAGAATCACCTAACATAGCTAACGGATCCATCAAAATTCCAATCCAAGGTTGTTTACACATAAGTCGATATCCGGTCGACTTTTCCAACTTAAGGTTTCAATGAAGAGACTAAGTGTCTCAATTCACTCTGAATTCACTCTGAACCCAACTAACCCGGTAAGTCATAAAACAACAGTGAAGCGCAAAAATGAGCAGAAAAGGGGAACGGGGCTACAACTCTCAAAATGACCGGCCGGGTCGTTATAATATTTTCCCGTGTCCACTTGCCAGCTGGCTTCAAGATGCCAAAATTTGAAAGGTACGACGGGCACGGAGACCTGATCGCTCATCTAAAATGATATTGTAACCAGCTGAGGGGTGCTAGTGGAAAAGAAGAGTTGTTAATGGCATATTTTGGAGAAAGTCTCACCGGAATTGCTTTCTAGTGGTACATGGATCAAGAAATTACCCATTGGCATGTGTGGGACGCTTTGGCCCGAGATTTTGTCCGCCAGTTCCAGTATAATGTGGATATCGCACCCGATAGAAACTCTTTGTCCAATTTGAAAAAGAAAATTGCGGAAAGCTTCCGTGAATATATTGTCAAATGGCGCGAACAAGCCGCCAGGGTAAAGCCTGCAATGGACGAAACAGAAATGGTTACGGTCTTCCTACAGGCCCAAGAGGCGGACTACTTCCAGAACATGATGCCCGCTATGGGTAAACCGCTCGCTGAGGCTATCAAAATTGGAGAGATGGTCAAAAATAATTTAAAAACGGGCCAAATCTTGAGCCATGTTGCCTTTAAGATAACATCACAGGCTATTCAGATTTGTTCGGGGGGTTCGATAAACAGAAACTAGAGAGAAGAGGGATCCATGATAGCTTCGAGCTCGAGAGGGGCCTGCAGGTCATGCAACCAATCATATATATTCTCTTCACGGGTGGTTTAATTTCTCAAACATTAGATAACTAATTAATAGTATATCTACAAATTAAAACAACCATCTCTACTCAATTGGTTAGAGTCTCGTGCTAATAACGTATTATAAAATAATAAAAGAAGAAGATGAGTATTGTCGAGAAAAGTAGAGAGAGAATTCTTATTGATTTGAATTGATTTACAATGTAATATAACCCCTCTATTTATAGGGAAAAGTGACTTAGCCACAGAGTAACAAACCCTAAAATCTCTCTAAAATATAGACATTCACCTTAAATACAGTTCTATTTATAATAATTTTTAAATAGTGTCATGTGAATATTATGTGATGTGAGTAGATAAAGTGATAACATACTTGTGTTTTTAGAATTAGATTTATCATTTTTCATCATAATATATTGTTGTGTAATTTTTGTTACAAAAATTAATTTTATGACTGTAGTACATTATATTCAACGATGAGAGAATTTGACCAAAATCGTCCCTCTTGTTTTACCCAACTTTCGCTACATCTTTATATTTCACTTAACCTAGAACATCCTTTAAGTTTCCCAAAAGTTGACCAAAAACATCCCTCTGTTAAATCTGCCGTTTATATTTGACGGATCTTGTATTTTCACGCGACTTCTCTTTTTCCCCTCTTTTCTCACAAAATTTTCTCTCCTTCCTCCTTTTGATAGAACAAAAAGCCACATTTGGGAAACTTGTTATAGGGTTTCTAATGGTTGAACAACTTCTTCTTGGGTGAAGCTTCTACCTTTCAGTGTAAATTTGACAATCTCGCTGTTGTACCTGTGATACACTCCTAACCAGGGTTCCAAGCAATAAGTTTAATCTCATTTTAGTTTTTCTTGGTTTGTTTTAGTTATAGACATTACTTCTTATATTCTTCCTCTAAAATGAATTTAAAGGTAAAGGTAAAGGTAAAGGCATAATACCTTATTATAATACACAGTAGGTTGTGGACAAATGAATCTAAAAGTAAAGGCATAAAACATTACATGTTAAAACAGTAAGGGACCACTTTTAAGAAGGAACCTTATGTTTCACACAAAAATTTAGCTTCTTTTATTATTATATAATAAAAATTACTTTATTGGCAGATTCAATGTTCGAGAGTCAAGCAGTATATAGTGATTCTGTTAATGAGTCCGATTATGGAGAGTTTGAAGATTCAGATTATGAAGATGATATTTTATTTGATAGAAATGTTGATCCTTCTGTTGAAACATATATTCTGTCAATGCCAATGGAACTAAGAGAACAAATAATGATAGTGGAGAGTTTATTAGCAAAGAGTTGCAAAAGCATATACAAAACGAAGATGGCGACTCAGATTGTGTTGTTTTCAGTGACACAAAAAGCTTGAATAGTAATAGCGATGCATCTAATAAAGATTTTAACTTTCCAAATCATAATCCGAATACCGATGGCTCTAATCCTAAGTTAGCATTAGGACAAGTGCTTCAAAACAAAAAAGAGTTCAAGGAAGCGGTAACTACTCATAACATTAAAAGAGGAAGGATGGTCGAGTGGATTAAGTATGATTCAGAAAGAGCAAGGGGAAGATGTAATCATCATCCCTCTTGTAAGTGGGTAATTCTATCTTAAAAAATGCACAGGAATACAAATTTCTAGATAAAGTACAACTCCGAGCATACAAGTTTTTGTTGGAATGTCAAGAATAAGAATGTTACTTTCAGTTAGATTGCAAAGAAATATATGGATAGAATCAAATCAAACAGAGATTGAAAGACATCAAAATTCAGAGATGAAGTAAGTAGAGCGCTAAAGGTAGACGCATCTTTATGTCAAGCAAGAAAAGCTAAAAAGAAGGTTATTTCTTTGATTGATGGTAACTTAAATGACAAATTTAGCTTGTTGTGGAATTATATTAATGAGATCGTGCGATCTAATCCTGGAACATCAATTTAAATGGAGTTAACACCAAATGAGACCCCTAAAAATCCGTCTAGATTCCAAAGATTATATATTTGTTTTGTAGCATGTAAAGAGGGCTTTAAGGCAGGTTGTAGGAAGTTTGTTGGTGTTGATGGTTGCTAGTTGAAAGATTCTATGTATGAAGCACAATTGCTTGATGTTGTTAGTTTGGATGACAATAACAATATCTTTCCTATAGCCTATGCCATTGTGAAAAAGGAGTGCAAGGATACATGGCAATGATTTTTGAACTATTTGATGATTGATATTGAAATAGAAGAGCAATACTCTGGACATTCATGTCAGATAAGGAAAAATGCCTTCTTGAAGCTTTTGAGGAAGTGTTATCAAATGTTGCTCACAGGTTTTGTGCACGACACTTGCACAATAATTTCAAAAAGGCTGGGTTCCCTGGTCATATGTTAAAAGGTGCTTTTTGGGAAGCGGCTAGAGCAACAACTGTTGAAGCATTTAATGTATGTATGTTGAAGATACTTGAATTGAATAAAGAAGCGCACAAATGGCTTTCTACTAAGTTACCTAGTAAATGGTCCAGATCTCACTTCTCACCACTTTCTAAGTGCGATATGCTGTTAAATAATGTGTGTGAGATCTTCAATTAGTTTGATTCTTGATGCTAGAGATAAACCCATTATTAAACTTTTGAAGACCATAAGACATATACTCATGGCTAGAATTGCAACTAACAGGGATAAAGCTAAAAAATAGGCTTCGGGTGATATTTGTCCCACAATAAAAAAGAAATTGCATAGAAACATGAAGGGAACTTCTAGTTATATTCCTCGAAAAGTCGACTCATGGAATTATGAGATCCTAGGGTCTACTGATATTGACACTTGTACTGTGGACTTGTATAACAAGATATGTAGCGGTAGAAAATGAAAATTATCAGGGATACCTTGCAAACATGCTATTTGTGCTATATGGATGAAAAAAGATGAGATTGTAGACTATGTTCACGACTGCTATAAGATTGAGACATACAGGAAAGCATATACAACCATATTCCCTACGAGTGGGAAAGATTTATAGCCTAAATCATCTAATCCTAAATTATTGCCATCTTCTTATTTGAAAAAGAAGAAAGGAAAGAAACAGAGATTAAGAAAGAAATAAGTGGATGATCTTGGAGCCTCGAGGACTAGGATAAAAAGAAAACAAAAATCAGTTGATTGTAGCAAGTGTGGTAGACCTAGCCACAACAAAAGAACTTACTCTTTATATAATGTTGTTGAACCAGAACCAACAAACTACACTTCATTTTTGGACTCTATTATGGTTGAGAACACAATAAATTGGACGCAAGAATCTGCCCCTTTTCGTGACAAACTTCCAGTGAGATGCATGTATCAATAATGTTTGTCTTATTTCATTGTAATGAAATTCATACATCTTAAGGTCCTCTTATTCCTTTTTCAGGTTAGAAGAGGCCAGTAGCATGAATGTGCCAAATTGCATAGCATCGTAGATGTGACAGTCGTTTCCATTTTGTTCATTTTGTAATGACAAGATTTATTTTGGAATGACACAAGTTCATTTTGTAATGTGATGACTTCTAAGCGAATTAAGTTCATTTCGTATGACTCAATTATGAAATTTTCCGACTTTAATTATTTACAAGTTTCAACTTTTGGCATTTGGAATAATTAGTTTTCTCCATTTTACACTTAATTTTTAATTTTTGTACCATAATTTATTGCAATCTGCACTAATTCTCCATTTTGTGCATATTTTTTAGTTTTTGCATACATTTAAATTCCTGCACTATAATTATTTAGATTATGCACTTACATTTCAGACTTTTGAGATTTTACTGGGTTGTTGTTGTTGTTGCACTTACATTTTAAATTCTACACTTAAATTTTAGTTTCTGCACACTGCACTATATTTTTCTTGATTCTGCACTTATATTTCAGTTTCTGCACACCAAAATCTGCATTTCCATTAATTTCTGCATATATTTTTCAATTTCTACACACCAAAACTGCACATTATTAAGTTTCCGCATACCAAAATCTGTATATTGTTCAGTTTTTGCACGCGATTCACGACAAAAGAGATCGGAGAAAATCAAAGACGAAAAAAGATGCAACACACTTTTGTTAAGAATGAAGAGCTCGCTGGAGTTGGAGGCTCTCCCTTCTGGGAAAAAGAAAAAGTCACGTGAGAATATTAGAATCTGTTAAATATGGATGAAAATTTAACAGAGGGATATTTTTGGTCAACTTTTGGTAAACTTAAAGGATATTTTAGGTTAAGTGAAACATTATAAGGATGTAGTGAAAGTTGGGGTGAAACAAGAGGGATGATTTTGGTCAAGTGACAACCTACTTGTATTTTTAGAATTAGATTTATCATTTTTCATCTTAATATATTGTTGTGTAATTTTTGTTACAAAAATTAATTTTATGACTGTAGTACATTATATTGAACGATGATTGACCAGCTAATCATATGATATTTAAATACTTCACCTAGTACTGCTCCCAAACTCCACCTGGATCTACTGGTAGACTAGCTAAGGAACCGAGTTGAAATATCCTGTTAGCTAACTTGAATTTTTTGTGCGTTAATACCTTCCCTAAAGATCACAATTGTCCTGAAGATGGTTAAATACATATTTAGATTGAGGAACATATCTGTTCTGATTTTGCTATGAAACCATTAGTAAACGATCTGAACTGAATGAAGTTCAATAGACCATGATAGTATTTATGTACTCTTAATCTATTATAAAATACTGTTGTAATTCTATGCGGGGTTTGAAGCTGTTTTTCTTTGTTTTGACTGCCTAAGTAATAACTAATCTAAACTACAATAACAACAATAATAAACTCACTATACAACCTTATGAAGATAGAAAAGCTATTTTTAATATAGACCATTGGTTCAAGGAAAGATGAAAGGAAGTAGTAATAACAATAAGACAACAACAAAATACAATGATAAGGGAAGATACAATGATAAGGGAACTGAAGTGAAATGAACAACATGTAGTAATAAAAATTGAAGTATAAGAAAATACGAGAAGGAATAGAAAAGAGGTACACTCGCCTACCTACGAACTTTTACTCTAATCCTCGACATCCACACCCTCCTATCAAGGATTATGTCCTCAGTAAGGTGACGATGTATTATGTCCTGCCTAATCACCTCTCCGCTTTTTTTTCTTAGGCCTAACTCTATCTCTCTCAAATCCTCATGGCCAACCTCTCATACCTCCTCACTAGGCATCTGCACATCTCATCCTCACATGCTTGTATCATCTCAGCCTCACTTCTCGCATCTTATCCACCACGTTAGCTACTCCTACCTTATCATGTATACTTCACTCCTAATCTTATCTCTCCTAGTATGCTCATACATCCATCTCAACATCCTTATTTCTAATGCCTTTATTTTCTAGACATAGAAGTTATTGACTGGCCAAAGCTCCACCCATACAACATAGTCAGTCTGACCATCACTATATAGAACTTACTTTTTAAGTCTATGGCATATTCTTATTACACAAAAAATCGGATGTGAGCCTCTATTTTATCCATCCCACTCTAATACAATGTGTGATATCCTTGTCAATCTCCCCATTGCCTTGGATTATGAAACTAAGGTACTTAAAACTTCTTCTCTTGGGGATGACTTTTGAATCATGAAGCGGACACCGGACGTAAGGAGTGTTGGGATTTTAAGCTTGTGTAACTTAAAGAGGGTGAATGAGAAATGGAGGGAAAACGAAATATTTGAGTTTCCCTTGGCAAAGGGACATTGTCCCATATCGGAGGAAGAAAAGGCTTTTGACGGGTATATATATAATTGCTCTTCTTCTAGCTCTTAAAGAGTTAAGAAGAAGGCAAGCCTCGCGCCGTCGTCGTCGTCGCTCGCTCGGCTTCGGCTTCGGTCAACGATTAATTGATTAATCTTTTTGGACAAAATTTTTTTCAATTATTTAATTAATTAATTAAATAATTAACGAAAAATTCAATCCGGAATAACCCATGACCCGCGACATGGTTCAGTCAGGCCCGTTTTCTTTCCCGGATTATTTTAAATATATTTTCCCGCAATATTTCAAACAACCCTGTTCCAATAGCCATGGCTGTTTCTGAAAGGTCGCAAACCATTTCAGAAACAATGCCAGCAACTCTATAAATAGAGTTTGAATCCCAGAATCTTTTCTTACGAAATTTTCTGAGCTTCTTCTTCTTCTTCTTCTTCTGCACAAAAAAATTCCAGTGTGTTATACGGTCTTCGAGTGACTCGTTGTTCATCGGCGTTTTGGTACCAACACTCCGGTGAGTTAAATCGTTCTATCCTGGGAGGATATATTCCAGCACCTCAGGTACTTGAGGGGAATAACTTCCTTAAGGACACACTGTGTATTCAGTGGGCTCGATTTATTCCTATACTATTTTTTTTTTTTCAGAATCTATTTCGTTAAACAAGTATTACTAACTTTCTGTTTTGTTTTTTCAGAAAGTTTAATTATTTATTACAGCAATACAGAATTATAACAAGGAGTAACTAAGCTCCTTGCTCAATATTGCTCAATAATACTAATATGGCTTTATTAAAGACCTGCATCTGTCTCTAGATATTTTGTGGTTCATGAATCCTAAAAAGGGATTCTAGCTTTCTAGTAGTTTTGCTATTTATTTTTGTTAATCTTGTTTCACTTAGTGTGGTGAAAAACGGGCGAAGGACCAATATTATAAACAACCAACCATCTTGCGATGAAAATCAAAGGAGCATGAAGTAATGATGAATGAGCAGAGTGTCAATCAATGAAGTTAATTAACTAAGCATTAATTTGTGTTGTAACAAATTAAAGATGACCATTTGTTGTTATTAATTCAACTCCAAGAAAATACTCATATGTCCCAAGTCTTTTATGTGAAACTCAGTCACATGGCATTAATAAAGGACAATTCTTAGCCTTGTGCTAAACAATGCAGTATGATCAATGTAAACAAGTAGAACCAAGATATTTGATTCCTTTAGATATAAAATATATTATGGTCTGAGGATGACTGCTTAAGGCCAAGATCTTAATGGAAATTAGCCGATTGATGATAACAAGTTCTCGGGATGGTTTCAGTCCATATATAGCATGATTAAGCTAACATACATGATGCAGATAGTCAAGATGTAAACTATAGTCAAGATGTAAACTACCTCATTGAGAAGGAAATTCATTGGTCTGATAGCATATTGAGACTAAAGAGGTCTAATACTTCATACTCAAAAATATAAGGAAATCTTATGTAAATGTCCCAAATAAGTCTAAATAAGTCCTAATTTTGTGTATGTTATTCACTGACGACATAATTCTGATTGATGAGACGCGAGATGGTGTTAACGAGATGTTGGAGATTTGGAGACATGCCCTTGATTCTAAGGGGTTCAAGTTGAACAGGACTAACACAGAATACCTGGTGCAAGTTCAGCGCTGAGTCGAGGGAAGTGGACATGGACGTGAAGCTTGGATCACAGGTCATCCCCAAGAGAAGTAGTTTTAAGTACCTTCGGTCGATTATTCAGGGGGACGGAGAGATCGACGAGGATGTCACACACCATATAGGGGTGGGGTGGATGAAATGGAGGTTATCATCTGGAGTCATGTGTTACAAGAAAGTGTCATTGATACTCAAAGGTAAGTTTTATAGAGCGGTGGTTAGACCGGTCATGTTGCATGGGGCTGAGTGTTGGCCGGTTAAGAACTCTCATATCCAGAAGATGAAAGTGGCAAAAATGAAAATGTTGGGATGGATTGCGGGCATAGTAGAATGGATAATATTAATAATATTTTATAATAAGCTACTTATAAATGAACATAGCTGATAGTTTCGTCTACTAAATTAACTTGCAAAGCTAGAGGGGACAGTGTTTACACATGCAATGAACGATGAATGTACGGCTAAAAAACAGTAAATATAGTTTACTTCCATGAGATTGAATCGGTAAAAAATATCCTTCTTGATTTATTCAATCACCTCTCACCTAATCCAAATGGCTTTCACTTAGGGTGTGTTTGGTAAGACGAAAATATTTTTTAATTTTTTTATCTTTAGTTTGTTTAAATATTTTAAAAAATATCTTCCTTATAAACTCATTCTTTCCTACTAAAAGAAAGAAAAGTATTTTTCAAAACTCTTTCTCAATCTTTCCAACTTATTTTTCACCCCACCCCCCACACTCTAACATTCCCACCACCACCCTGCCCCCTAAACTCGGACCTACCACCCTCCCATGTCTTTATCCATTTCGTCTTATATAGATTTTGCCTAAATTATATATTTTTCAAAAATATTTTCTACTACTTAACCAAACACCAGAAAATACGCAAGTAAATCACCTATTTTCCAAGGAAAATAGTACCAACACACCCTTCTTTTCCTTCTTGATATATTCAACATCTCACTTCTAATCCAAATGGATTTCACCCATTTCCCAACTGATAGAAGATCTGCTTCCAACCAACTGTACGTGCAATTTTGCTGCAAATTATTTATTTTTTCCAAAGCTATATCTTCTCTAATGAAATTCCTTGTGCTTTTTCTTCTATTTTTTCAATCCCGATTTTGTTGTGATTTTTATGGAAACTCATTGGTGCCTCTTTGATTTTACTTCAGTACTCCAAATTAAGCCTTTTTCCTTTCTAGATGGCTACCATGAAAAATAAGTCAAACAAAATGGAGAATGAAATAAAAGTTTCCTTGAGGGATCAATCTCTCTATAAACTAAATCACATGATTTGCAACCAAATATTGAAACCACAAAGTAATCATCATCTAAACACCAGCAGAAAGACTGGTAAAAATACATTTATTTTTGACAACGAACACGAGCAGCATTTGAAGACAACTTGTTTTTTCTTAAAACATCGTTGAAAATTGAAAATCAACCACAGACATGGAACAACTCAATGTTCCAGCAACATGAAGGTTACATAAAGCTCATACAAGCAGATGACGCGTTAGTACTGGCATGTCGGTTCATCTGCATAGCACCAGACTGCTGAGTTTTTACAGCGGCAGCTCCCTCAAGCATCTACAGCCAAGAAAAAACCAAACGATATCAATAAGCTTGCTGTAAAAGACTAAACCAGTAGGATGGGAGAAGCTATTTTTCCAAGGATGTCAATTTTCACCATTCGGGGAGCAAGCATTTCTTGAAGAGAAGTCAGAAGGAGCCATTGGAATGGATATAGAGAGCTGTGTAGTGGAGAAATTGTTTTTGTTCGATTCCTCATCATCAAGGTTGGACCACGATTCTTTAGCAGTGGGCCATTCGTTAAAGAAAGGGCGCATTGACTGCTGCTCCTGCTTTACTGTTCCAGGTGAATCAATTTCACTGCCAAAGAAGCAATGCTGGTGTCGTCGTTTTGAAATTGTTGAATCAATCATTGGCTCAAGTAGATTAGGTAGATGCATCTGCTGTGAGCTACCCAGCAACTGAGAATCATTTTTTGGTCTCGCCGTGGGGCTTGAAGAAACTTGAGAAGGCAATACCCATGTGCTGTCCATGGTGGTCCCCATCCCTAAATTTCTGACAGTTGCAGAAGTTTCTGAAGATAAATTATGCTCATCAGCATCAGCAGCAATTCCATGGAGATACCTGTGATACATTTTGGCATTAGATGAAACTGGATGTTACAACACTTATTTCTCCAAAGGCAATACAAGCTGACTGCAGCCAAGAATAGTATTAGTAAAGGGACAAAGGCAAACTACCCAAACAATAAGTACACATTTAATCAGAATAAGGGCATGAGAAGAGTAAACGGAGCTTCTTCAAATTGCCAAGATTTTTGTTGTCAACTTCCTTATAGGGTGGATCAAAAGTACCCCCCCCCCCCCCAAAAAAAAAAACCCCCGACAAGAAAAGAAAGAAGAATGCTCTCAGAATCAAAGATAAGGCAGGAGTGACATAAACACAAAGGGAGCTGATGCACAGTAAGCACGGGATATGCATCCTTCAGCACCATATGCTATTAGTCGGAATATGGCAGACTACTGTTGGTGTAAACTGTAAAGTAATCACCATTTAAAACTGAGTTGTCATTCTCCAAATCATTAGAGATGAGTCCTGTGAAAAATACAAGATTATCGTCGTAGTTCAAAACACTTCCAACCTTCCATCACTGAGCTCGGCTGTTTCATGCTAATAAACACATACTCTGCCTAGATGGAACTAGCTTATGACTTGATAAGTAACTGGAAAATACTTTATCCTTCTTGTTTTGACATAACATTAGAGTCCATATAGGAGAAGCCTTTGGTCTCTTGCATGCATATATTGATGTTACTCCTCCTTGTATGTACAACTAAAGGCAAGCATATGCATTCCAACTTCCAAAAAACTAAACTTAACGTGTTAAAATTGATGTGTTTGAAAATATATTCTATTTCCTTCATTGATAACAGCCAATAATCTCGGGCGTATGTTATTTATTGCAACTTCCAGAATGGTCTGAAGATTTCCAAGAATGGAATAGAAATGCATATTAAATGTTACTTATAATGGTGTTCAATTATCAGAGACAGAATTTCCAAAGTTGATCGAAATTCAAATCAAAATTTTATTTCCTTTTTGTCTGATAAATATTCCTGCGATTAGGTTATGCAACTCTCTCTGGGATAAGTGCAACTCCCAGGTTCATTTACAAGAGAAAGAAACAAGGCAAGAAACAATTGCCATTTAGTAGCAAGAAAAGCACATTCAAGGACACAACTCTACAACCGACACCAACATTCACACGAATGTTATCATGTTGCATGAAATTCGAGCGACGTCACACTCACACAGACACCTCAAATATCTATCCCCACTCAGGATCCAACCATAGATACAGGATCACAACACAACTCTGACCTGAAAATTGACATACCTGAAGGGCCAATGCTACATTTAAAAGGAAAACGTGAGGCTCAATAGCTATTTGTAATTTTCGCCCTCACTATTTATCATCTTGCTTATGATATGACTTGCTGCATCAGAACATAATCAGTCTTTTTGCACCTATTCACGTCAGGACCTTGATAGATAAACAGTTCCAGAGGGAGTAGGAAACAGCTTTTAGAGGTGGATCAATAATAACTTATCAGGCCCTCAAATTTTACGGAACTGGTAGGTCTCAAATTAGCAAAAGTGGAAAGATGAACTGAAGGCTTACAGGCGACAAAAATGGGTCATAAGTAGACAAAAAATGGGCAAAAAACATTGTGCCATGATAATAGTCTCCCAAGTCCTATATGGCATCCTCCTGATGTAAAAGATTTGAGTTCACATTTCTATCTTTTATCAGCCAAATAACAACAACAACATACCCAGTATATTTCCACAATGTGTGGTCTAGGAAGGGTAATGTGTGACCTTACCCCTACTTTGCGGAGGTAGAGAGGTTGTTTCCGATAGACTTCTATATTTATCAGCCAAAAAAAAAGGACAACATAGAATCACTCATTGGAACAAGTAGAGTGTTAGACCACATGATACAGAGCCCAAGATCAAGGCTTGAAGCAACATGTTGGAGTAATTCAGATGACAGATTCAGTTATCAAAGTAATAAAGTTTATATGCCAACTGACGGAAAAACAAATTTAGGCCACAAAGTAGTCGAAGTAACACAAGAACACCAAGACAAGTGTAGCCAAGGAAAAGAAGTCCCAGTGTCCTACTGAAGACAAAAAGGAGGTACCTATAGTCCTTGTTATCTATTCCGTAGGACACAGGCTCCATCTGCAACTTTGTTGCACTGCTTCCATAATTCAGTTCTTCTGAATTAGCAACAGAATATAATGGCATGTGCTGGAAACTTCCACTGCTGCTACTTTGGAAACTTCCTCTTGTATTGCTGCTCCCAGTAGTAATGTGCGACATACTAGTCGACAAGGACTGGGAAGCAGATTGAGATTCCACAGGCTTTCTTGAACGGTTGCGACCTCGATGCATGTGCCGCTCACAATATTTGGAGTCAGGATATGCATCTTTCGAGCACCTCCACTTCTTTCCATCAGTCCTTCTACACCTTCCGGGCTCAGGGTCAAACTTCTTTCCGTAATAGGAACAATAGCCCACTGCACATGGAATATACAAACCATTAAGCTCCGAGATAATGTAGTAAAGCCGCACCACTGCCCTGAAGAAGTCCTTTTACGGCAAAAGAAAATATATAGCAAGATCTGATTAGCCACACAGCAATCAGAAATCAATGAAATAGGAGCATACCAAAACACAAAGTTCCCACTACTGGAGCACTTATACATAGGCATCGAAAGTAAGCACATCTGTAAACTATACATGATCTGCGGCGGATTTAAAAACAAAATTTCAACAAATATTATTTTCTGAACCCACAATTTTAAAAGTATAGCGAGTTCAGTCTAAGAGTTTAAGAGATTGAACCATCAAGTTAAAATTCTGGATGTGTCACTGTTCATGATGGCGTACAACTTAAATAAACATCGGATGAGCCCCTAAAAAGGCAAAAACAAGTGTGTTTCTACTACATTGACACAAAGAATGACAAAGCTATAACTCACTAGATGCCAACCCCGACGGAAAAAGTCTCTCCTAGAGCCAAACCATGTATGTACATATTAAATACAAACAAAAAAGTAACAATTGCAAATTCATAACAAGACAGAAAGTAGTCAAGAATGCCAAAAAAGGAGCCCTTTTTCCAGATCTACATGCTTCAATAAAACCATCGAAGTGAGGTAAACCATCAATTCTTCACTAACATATAATAAATGAAGAAGAAAGAAGAAACATACAGCTGGGGTGATGAAAGAACCTAGCAGAGATGGCTTCAAAACTCCGACGAATTGGAACAACGAGGTCCGGTGGAACAGGTAGACCTGCCACCAGGTACTTGTATATCATTGCCTGATGCTCCAGCTCCTGCCATTGCACTGCCGTGAATGGTGGCCGGTAACCATACCCATACTCCCCTCCCCCCACCACTGATGTAGAGGTGCTGCCACTCATCTCCCAACAAAATATTTTACCCACTTTCAACTTTTTTCACTGTCACTAAAAAAGCTGCACCTAGAAATCAACACAAACAGCAGTTAATACACAAACATAAATAAATATACACAGAGGTCAGAGGGAGAGAGAGAGAAATGTTTTCTTTGATATAGAAGCAAAGGTTGTTGAGGTTACCTAAGAGGGGGACAGATCTAGGGTTTGGACAAGCATGGAAGGAGAGAGCAGAGAGAGGAAAAGGCAAAAAAACATACTCTATAAAGTGAAGTGAGATTTAAGCAACTTTAAAGTAGAGTGAATGAAGAGACAAAGTGATAGTAATAGTAATATGGAAGTGCTGGACATTAATGATGTTCATTAGATTACATAGTACTTTGATTACTTAAATGGAGATTTATGATGAAGAAAATTGAATATAATAGCAGCTAGTACTAGTAGTAGTGGTAATGTACAAGACAAATACTAATAAATGAGATTAATCACACTAGCTCTAGTATTTTCATTGCTTCACATTGTAGTTTAGTAGATGAAGAGAAGAGACAGGGGGGAGTTTAATGAATGAAGGTTTAGAATGGAGTGTTGATGGTTAAGGAAGCACTGGGACATGGGAATAAAGGGTGTGGGGTATGAGGTTACTCCTTAGGGAGTGGGGTAGAGTGAATTATGTATATATCTTGTTGTGGTCCAATGATATAACCACCCCTTACTCTTTTCTCTTTGGTCATGTCATTGTTATCATGACCCCAAAGATGCAAACTTTGTGCTTAAGCCTCAACAATGACCTACAAAAGATCTTGTTGTTTTTCTTTGAGTAAGGAGGTGAAATATCTTAACATCTTAAGGAATAAGCTCGGTTGTACTTGTACAACATATATATATATAAAATCTCAATGCTAAAATTTAAGATTACATTTAGTTGCAACGTCAAATTTACATTATTAATTTTAATCGTTCTAAAACTTTATGTACAATGGTATAAAACTCTAGAAAACCAAACATTACATTAGTTATCAAAAACTTTATATTAAAAACTTAACATTTTATTAGTTTTACAACAATTAAATTAATAGTATAAATTTTATTATTCGTGCCGATTTGACACGAGATGTAATATGGTATAAAATTTAGTCTCTTAATAATACTTGAAAAATAAGAGTAGTATTTACGATCAAAAGGTGTTATAAATCTGTATTGCTGTAATAAACAATTAAACTTTCAGAAATATATAAACAAAACAGAAAGTTAGTAATACTTGTTTAACGAAATAAATTATGGAAAAACAGTATAGGAATAAATCGAGCTCACTGAATACACAGTGTGTCCTTAAGGAAATTATTCCCCTCAAGTACCCGAGGTGCTGGAATATATCCTCCCAAGATAGAACGATTTAACTCACCGGAGTGTTGGTACCAAAAACGCCGATGAATAGCGAGCCACTCGAAGGTTGTAAAACACACTGGAATTTTTGTGCAGAAGAAGAAGATCAGAAAATTTCGTAAGGAATGATTCTGGAATTCAAAGTATATTTATAGAGTTGCTGGCATTATTTCTGAAAAGGTTTGTAACCTTTCAGAAACAATCATGGCTGTCGGAACAGGCTGTTTGAAATATTGCGGAAAAAAAGATTTAAAATAATCCGAGAAAGAAAACGGGCTTATTCCGGATTGAATTTTTCGTTAATTATTTAATTAATTAATTAAATAATTGAAAGGAATTTTGTCCAATAAGATTAATCAATCAATCGATCTTTGACCAAATCTGAATCCGAAGCCGAAGCCGAGCCGGGTGAGCGAGCGACGACGACGGTACGAGGCTTGCCTTCTTCTTAACTCTTTAAGAGCTAGAAGAAGAGCAATTATATATATACCCATCAAAAGCCTTTTCTTCCTCCAATATGGGACAATGTCCCTTTGCCAAGGAGGGAAACTCAAATATTTCATTTTTTCTCCATTTCTCATTCATCCTCTTTAAGTTACACAAGCTTAAAATCCCAACAATCCCCCACATGAATGGGGAATGGCTATAAAATAAAGGAATGCACGGACGCGTGTGTGTTTTACATGCAAGAATTAATTGCATCTGGATAAGTAGGTTTCCCTTTNTGCAACGTCAAATTTACATTATTAATTTTAATCGTTCTAAAACTTTATGTACAATGGTATAAAACTCTAGAAAACCAAACATTACATTAGTTATCAAAAACTTTATATTAAAAACTTAACATTTTATTAGTTTTACAACAATTAAATTAATAGTATAAATTTTATTATTCGTGCCGATTTGACACGAGATGTAATATGGTATAAAATTTAGTCTCTTAATAATACTTGAAAAATAAGAGTAGTATTTACGATCAAAAGGTGTTATAAATCTGTATTGCTGTAATAAACAATTAAACTTTCAGAAATATATAAACAAAACAGAAAGTTAGTAATACTTGTTTAACGAAATAAATTATGGAAAAACAGTATAGGAATAAATCGAGCTCACTGAATACACAGTGTGTCCTTAAGGAAATTATTCCCCTCAAGTACCCGAGGTGCTGGAATATATCCTCCCAAGATAGAACGATTTAACTCACCGGAGTGTTGGTACCAAAAACGCCGATGAATAGCGAGCCACTCGAAGGTTGTAAAACACACTGGAATTTTTGTGCAGAAGAAGAAGATCAGAAAATTTCGTAAGGAATGATTCTGGAATTCAAAGTATATTTATAGAGTTGCTGGCATTATTTCTGAAAAGGTTTGTAACCTTTCAGAAACAATCATGGCTGTCGGAACAGGCTGTTTGAAATATTGCGGAAAAAAAGATTTAAAATAATCCGAGAAAGAAAACGGGCTTATTCCGGATTGAATTTTTCGTTAATTATTTAATTAATTAATTAAATAATTGAAAGGAATTTTGTCCAATAAGATTAATCAATCAATCGATCTTTGACCAAATCTGAATCCGAAGCCGAAGCCGAGCCGGGTGAGCGAGCGACGACGACGGTACGAGGCTTGCCTTCTTCTTAACTCTTTAAGAGCTAGAAGAAGAGCAATTATATATATACCCATCAAAAGCCTTTTCTTCCTCCAATATGGGACAATGTCCCTTTGCCAAGGAGGGAAACTCAAATATTT
>AWOL01S0008298.1:59423-88285 GCA_000715115.1 Nicotiana otophora
TATTGACTGCCTCTTTCCAAAACGCTGAATCAGAAGATGACATAGCTGCTTTAAAAGTTTGAGGCTCATTTTCAAGCAAGAATGTCACAAAATCTGGTCCAACGGAAGTAGAGGTTCTTTGATATTTGCTACGCCTTGGATCTTCTATACTTGGAGTATTTTCCTTTGGTTCTTCTCGGGGTCATTTAGGTCTTTCACTTAACGACTCACATTCAGTTTTATACGGATAGATGCTTTCAAAGAATTCAGCATTATCTGATTCCATTACCGTATTAACGTGAATTCGGGATTATCAGATTTATGAACCAAAAATCGACATGCTTTACTGTTTGTAGCATATCCAATGAAAATGCAATCAATATTTTTTGGTCCGATTTTAACCCTTTTAGGTAAAGGAACTTGTACCTTTGCTAGACAGCCCCACACTTTGAAATATTTCAAGTTGGGATTTCTTTCTTTTCATTTTTCATATGGAATAGATTGTATTTTGCTGTAGGATACTCTGTTGAGTATTCGGTTAGCTGTAAGGATAGCTTCTCCCCACAAACTTTGCGGTAATCCGGAACTTATTAATAAAGAATTCATCATTTCCTTTAATGTCCGATTTTTCCTTTTCGTAATTTTATTGGATTGAGGTGTGTAAGTTGCAGTAGTTTGATGGATAATTTCATATTCCGAATATATTTCTGCAAACAAAAATTCATATTCTCCACCCCTATCACTTCTAATCATTTTGATCTTTTTATTCAATTAATTCTCCAATCCATTCTTGTATTGCTTAAATGCTTAATCCTTACTATTAAGCAAATAAATATAACAATATCGAATGCAATCGTCAATAAAAGTAATAAAATACTTTTTCCCACCTCGAGATGGTGTCGACTTTATATCACAAATGTCAATATGAATTAAGTCTAAAGGATTTGAATTCCTTTCAATAGACTTATAAGGATGTTTTACAAACTTAGACTCAACACATATTTGACATTTTGATTTATTACACTCGAATTTAGGCAACACTTCTAAATTAATTAACTTCCGCAAGGTTTTGTAATTGACATGTCCTAAACGAATATGCCATAAATCATTTGACTCCAATAAATAAGAAGAAGCTGCAATTTTATTCATACTGTCAACAACCATTACATTTAGTTTGAAGAGGCCCTCTGTGAGGTAGCCCTTTCCAACATACATTTCATTCTTGCTTACAACAACTTTATCAGAAACAAATACACATTTGAATCCATTTTTAACAAGTAAAGAAGTAGAAATAAAATTCTTCCTAATAGTAGGAGCATGAAGAACATTGTTGAGCGTTAACACCTTGCCGGAAGTCATCTTCGGGAATATCTTCCCATAACCTTCAATCTTGGCTGTTGCAGTATTTCCCATGGAAAGCTCTTATTCGGGAGCAGCAGTAGAGTAAGTCACAAATGCTTCCTTGACAGCACAAACATGTCGAGTGGCTCCAGAGTCAATCCACCACTCTTTCGGATTTTCAACTAGGTTGCATTCTGAAAGCATTGTACACAGATCATCAATGCCATCATTCTTCTCCACTATGTTGGCATGTTCCTTCTTCTTATCTTTTTTCGGGAGACGACAATCAGGGGCTTTGTGACCGGTTTTTCCACAATTGTAGCAGCTGCCCTTGAATTTCTTTTTGTTCTGCTCCTTAGTCTGTCCAGAAGACCTCTTTCTCTTCTTACTTTTTGGAGCAGTCTCCTCAACGATATTAGCTCCCATGATCGTTGAATTTCCACGAGACTTCTTCTCGGCTGTTTTGTTGTCTTCCTCAATCTTGAGACGAATCACAAGATCTTCCAACTTCATTTCTTTGCGCTTGTGCTTAAGATAGTTCTTGAAATCTCTCCACAAAGAAGGCAATTTTTCAATCATTGCAGCCACTTGAAATGCTTCATTCACGACCATACCTTCAGCAATAAGGTCATGAAAAATAAGTTGAAGCTCCTGAACTTGGGTTCCAACAGTTTTGTTGTCTATCATTTTATAGTCTAGAAACTTGGCAATCACGAACTTCTTCAAGCATGCATCTTCAGTCTTGTACTTCTTCTCAAGTGCGTCCCATAATTCTTTCGAAGTATTCATCGCACTGTACACATTGTACAAGTCATCCTCTAAAGCGCTTAAGATAAAGCCTTTGCAAAGAAAATCTGCTTGCTTCCACGCCTCAACAATTATGAATTTCTCGTTGTCTGACATGTCCGCAGCAGGCACTGGAGGTTCTTCGCTAGTGAATTTCTCCATACCAAGTGTGGTAAGCCAAAAGAATACCCTTTGTTGCTATCCTTTGAAGTTGGCTCCGGAAAATTTCCCCGATTTCTCTGTCGGTGGAACAACAGTCCGGCTTGATGAGGCTATCGTCATTGCCACAACAGTCGCAAAGGAATTTCTGTTATCAATTGTCATTTCTCACTGTAAACAACAGAAGAGTTCAATTAATGGCAAAACCATAATAGTAAACAATACTGTTATTAACAACAAACAGTATGTATAATAAATAAAACCAAAGTTTTTATATACTGTTTCACAGAAAACGATGAACTTTTTATGTTCTTCAAATCGTTTTCTGAATTTCAATACTCTGATGAAGTTTTTATAACTTCAAATCAGAATAGTAAAATTCAAAAGGAGTAGAAAATCACACCGGTTTTAATCTCCACAAACAAAATACAGAATATATTAAAATAATTTTCTTAAGATTGTTATAAATCTGTATTGCTGTAATAAACAATTAAACCATTAAACTTTCAAAAATATATAAACAAGACAGAAAGTTAGTAATACTTGTTTAACGAAATAAATTCTGGAAAAACAGTATAGGAATAAATCGAGTCCATTGAATACACAGTGTGTCCTTAAGAAAATTATTTCCCTCAAGTACCCGAGGTGCTGGAATATATCCTCCAAGGATATAACGATTTAACTCATCGGAGTGTTAGTACCAAAAACGCCGATGAACAGCGAGCCACTCGAAGGCTGTAAAACACACTGAAATTTTTGTGCAGAAGAAGAAGAAGAAGATTGGAAAATTTCGTAAATAATGATTCTGGGATTCAAAGTATATTTATAGAGTTGCTGGCATTGTTTCTGAAAAGGTTTGCAACCTTTCAGAAATAGCCATGGTTGTTGGAACAGGCTGTTTGAAATATTGCGGGAAAACGGATTTAAAATAATCCGGAAAAGAAAACGGGCTTATTTCGGATTGAATTTTTCGTTAATTATTTATTTAATTAATTAATTAATTGAAAGTAATTTTGTCCAAAAAGATTAATCAATCAATCGATCTTTGACCAAATCCAAATCCAAATCCAATTCAAAATTCGAATCCGAATCCGAAGCCGAAGCTGGATTTAATTTTTCGTTAATTATTTAATTAATTAATTAAATAATTAAAAGGAATTTTGTCCAAAAATATTAATCAATCAATCGATCTTTGACCGAATCCGAAGCCGAACTGAATTTTTCGTTAATTATTTAATTAATTAATTAAATAATTGAAATGAATTTTGTCAAAAAAGATTAATTAGTCAATCGATCTTTGACCGAAGCCGAAGCCGAGTGAACGACGACGACGCGAGGCTTGCCTTCTTCTTAACTCTTTAAGAGCTAGAAGAAGAGCAATTATATATATATACCCATCAAAAGCCTTTTCTTCCTCCAATATGGGACAATGTCCCTTTGCCAAGGAGGGAAACTCAAATATTTTATTTTTTCTCCATTTGTCATTCACCCTCTTTAAGCTACACAAGCTTAAAATCCCAACAAAAGATTCTTAGAATAAATAATTACTGCATAACAATCTTTGTATTATTAATATATAACCATTAATTTAATATATTCCTTGCATAACTAGTTTGTTGTACGAAGATTGTATTCAAACAAGAATATTGCAATCAGTGAGGAATTAGCTCATACGGATACTTGTGTTAATTAGTTAGCTTTATCAATAATTACTAATACTATATAAACTTCCAAGGTTAGGAATAAATGAATTGATTTATATATAAGTTTGATTTCCATTGTGTAGTTCCTAGTTAATTTAATAATTAAGAGATACAAGTTAAATTATAGTATTAGATTAAATTGCGGGGCGAGAACAACATTAGCGTACTTGTCAATAATGCAACGAAAGAATTGTTGAACTCACCGCCAAAATAATGGCCCCAACTCGTACTCTGAATCTCTAGAAAATAGAGTTCTTGTTCACAAACTAGATGCTTTAACTTACTGTGTTCTTTTTTTTGTAGGGAGAATATCTGTGTATACTAAAGAGCAAGAGAAGTACATAAAAAAGAGGAGAAGGAGAAAACCACCGATCATTTTTTTTGTTTGCACGTTATCTTTTAACGTGCGGCATTTCTCTTATTCTTTTGGGAGTTGATGAGCTTCCCTGAAAAATAACTTCTACCAGTCTTATCTCTTTTAGGTGGGGCGGGTCAGTCACATGAGTGACCCGTAACACAAACCCAATATCCAACATATAGTATCAATAATTTGAATCCAATAACCTTCTAATCAGTGATATCAAACTGGTCTCCCTATCTTACCTCAGCACCTCCATAAAAAAAAAAAGTAAAAGCAAAAGAATTATATAGGTTGCTTGCCACCAGCATGATGTCCTTTTTAAGTTTTAGCATCGCAGACCTAGTATAAGTAGTTAATAGATATTTCTTCTTTTAGTTTTTTATGAAAATGACCACAACATCTTCTCGGCAAATATAGATTTTCAGCGACGAGAAGGAAAAGTGGATTTTCAGTGGTCGTCCCATTCCTTTTATGTCATAAACTAGCGATTTTAATTGAAAAGAAGATGAAAATATTTAGATAATTTAGGCACAAGTACCAAAGGGGGATCATATCATATACTTCAAATATCTTTCCTGGTTATCCAATTCATATCTTATGCGAAATAAATTATTCTATTGCCATTTAGTTATTCGCACGAATTATAGACGACTCATCAGTCGGTTCACGTACATGAATACAAATAATTGACAAAATTCTAAATTAATTTGGTGGAAATGAATGGAAAAAGAAAAGCTCTATGTTTCTGAATTTGTTATCTTGGAATTTGTTAGTTTGATCGATTTTTCATGAACACCCCTATTGTCATGTATGTTGAAAGAGTGAGGCGCCTCGAGGCCTCGCTTGTTCAGAAGGAGGCGAGTTCGCTTCAACTTATCGATGAGCACGCGAAGCTTACTGATGAACTTAATCGGGCTAAGATATAGAGGAGATACCTTGAGCAGGCTCTCATGACTTGGAAAGATTCTACCGAATCATTTAAGGTTGAGAAAGAGAGGTTGCAGGGTGAAAGAGATAAAGCAATCCAGTATCTCGATAAATTGAAGGTGCAATCTGAGTTTGCTTAGAATGTTGCCTTCCTGAAATTCATGTTATCAGCATTAGAGGATATTCGTGCAGGGATCCCTAACATGGAGGAAAAGATCGAGAAGGTGAGACAGGCGATAGAGACGGCCCGACAAGTCATGGATTCGTCTTCTCTCTCGAAGATTTTTCAGAATGGGGGGCGTTTCTGGGCCTCCTGGATGAGGATGGCGGAGAGGAGAATATTGATTCGCACCCCAACTCCCCGGTCGCTCAAGTTGATCCTTCTTCCTCTGCTCGGCTCCTTTTTTGGCTCGATTTCCCCGAATCCTCAAGCCCCACTTCTTCACTCGGAGATCAGTGAGGTGAATTGACCAATGACCAGTGCAATGACCAATAATTGGGAATATTTCAGGAGCTTTTCTCTTCTTTTTTTTTTTTGTCTTTGGCTAGTCATGGGCATTATGAATATGCCTCTTTTTCTAAGCTACTGGGCTTTTTATTAATGAAAAAAGTATATTTCTCATACTTTGTCGATGTTTTTTAGAAATACTTTGTAAAGAAATTTTCAAACCCTTCGAATGCTCCAATAGTATCCTTGTTTGTTTTGGATATTTTATCTCAGAGGATTTTTTGCCGATCCCGGGAACATAATCTCGAAAAATAAGGTGGTGCTCGAACATCCTAGGATTTTCTGGCCTCGGGCACGTGGTGTCGTTTGACACGTGTGTGCCATACGTACCATGACCATTCACCTTCCAGATAGTTTCAAAAAACATCTTGAAAGTGGAAAGGCTCCATAGGCGGGAAAATGAATCATTTCCGACACTCTAATTTTGAATTTGTAAGGTCAAATATCGCATCTTTTTAATGAACGAGACACATGGCTAGGTCTAATTACGGATGATGTAATCCGTAGTTACCGAGGTAATGATAATTTCTCCTTATATAAAGGAGTGGTTCTCCTTGTGTTTTATTTTCTACCTTTGCTTTCTTCGAACTTCCATTTCCTCTCTAGAAATAACATATACTTTGCCTTCTCCGTTTTAAGAAGCTTTCTAGTCCTTCCCTAAAAAACGTTTAGCTTTCAACAATGAATTCCCAGAGCCATAACCCTTTAATTGGGTGACCTTCTTCTGTTTCTGCTCCTGATACCGTGGAGGATACCTCTACTGCCGTTGCCATGAGTCGATGATGGTTCACGTTGCTTCTCCACCGGCAAAGAAGAGGAGGAAGTCCAAGAAGGTTGACCTAGCATTCTTGTCGGAACATACGGTTTCAGATATTGTGCCAATGGAGTTTACAAGCACAACGACTGTAAAGTCAAGGAAAAGACCGAGAAGCATATAGGGGACCAAAATTTTCCTATGTTCAAGTTTTCGTCTCTCATTTCCCAAAACATCCTCCCCTAGGTTCGGGAGGATTGCAGGTGAACTAAGAGATGAGAATTCATTCTTGGACTTCCTCGGGATGGCGAAAGACTTATCAGTCACCATCCCGATCATTCCTTCATCCACACGTATCCCTTTACCATGGTGTTCAAGCTTCTTGTAAATGAAGTCATTGCCAAAATTTGCATGAAGTACAAGGTGTGCTGAACCCAGGCCAGTCCCTAAGTGTGGAGGTTGGTTTCATGCCTTCTCCACTGGCTTTGGAGGCTGGTGTCCCCATCACCTTCCAATAACTTATCCATCTTTGCTCCCCAAATTCTATCGTGGAAGGATAATCAACATGAATCATCGGGGTTCTATGGCTATGATATTCGACTGTAGCGATGACTACTATCAAAGATGGTTCAAACGGTACTTGGTGGTACAGACCAAGTTCATCTTTTTGAATATTAAAATTTGATTCCTAGAGAAATAGAACATCAATCATAAGTGCTTTTGCTTTTCTTCTTTTCTGTTATACTCATTTTGGAAATCACTCTTAACGTATTTGTGCCTTGCAGCTGTTCTGGTAGCTCTAAATGGGGATCCCGATATTGAGGACTGAGTGTCCAAGGTTTTAAGCATTTCCTCCAATTACTCGAGAACCGGGAAGGCCATTGCTGCCAAACTAGGGGCATTCGAGCAAACTACAATGGTAGCATCTTTTTCTGTTCTAATGCCTATCTTCTCCTTCTCTTTTTCATTTAACGTGGGTGAATTCCTACATGCACAGGTCCCTAGAAAGGTCCCCGATCTTGAGTTCAACATCCTTCCGGACCTTCCAACCTCGGTGGCAGATGCTTCTCAGAGAACTGGGAACTATTTGCCGAAGCACAACATGGAGATACTGGTGAAGTTCCTGTAACGATGCCTCCCCCCGGGGCCTCCTAAGAGGAAAAGATCCTCCTAAAGAAGAGATATACATTTATGAGTAGAAGGGGGAGTGCCCAAGCTGTTTGGAATACCGCCGAAGAACATGTGCGCCCTGACCTTGTTTTGGTCGACTCTGAAGAGGAGGATCCCCGAGCTATCGCTCTGTCCGAGGAGAAAGCAGAAAACCTGATCACGGACGAGGGTTTAGATCTTGGCCAATAGTTCTATCTCGGGAAAAAGCTGTAGAGCTTTCTCAGGACCCTTGGACTCGACCATACCAAGTGAATCCTCCCGCATAGGAGGAGGTCCAACCAGTAGTACTGTGAAGAGGATCGCCCCAATTTCGGAGGGTTTCGTTGACCCCAGTGCTAGTACCAACAAACAACAAGTTATCACTTTCTTTGTTCCCTGTGAGATTGATTTTCTCAAAGATCCTAAGCATATTGCTACCCATCTCCATGAGTTGGTGGGTCCCAAGGAGTAGGGGAAGATGAGTTCCATAAATTTAGAGGCGCTGATGACCCAAATAGCTTATGAAACTACTATGGTAAATTTATATGACTTTCTTTTGTCATTTTATAGCTATGTCTTTCTCATTAATCTACCTTCTTCCTCTGGCGCAACTTAACTTGCTCACCTTGGGGGCCATATAAAAAGAGTCTGGGAGGATATTGCTGTAGACAAGGAGGTGGTGAAGTCAATTAGGCACTAAGGGTAGAGAACAAAAGACTCAAGAAGGAGATTAAGAGTCTAAGATTTAAGAAGTACGCTCTCTTAGTGAGGACTAAAGTAGCGAGAGGATCAACGAATGAAAATTACAAGAGCGTCTCAACAGTGAGGCAATTTTTATAGTTGAGTTGAGTAGGGCCAATGATAGACTCTTGGCCCTTCAAGCTGAGTTGGCTCCGAAGGCGAATGTGGAGGTATGGTTGAAGGAGGAATAACCCCAATTAGAGGCCTAAGATCATAGACTAAGGTCTAACCTGGAAGTAGCCAGAAAAAGGCCCGGGACAGTAATGCCGATAAGGGCACCCTTCAAGGAGCTTATGAGGCTCTAAAAAGGAAGTTGGAGTTAGACCAATATTGGGCCATTTTGAATACTCATTTAATTGTTCTCCACGAAGTTCATGCCGATACAATGGACATACAGAATAAGATTCCTTCTCTCGATAATTAGGTGAGGGATATTCAGAGGAGACTTGGTATTCCTTCCCCTGATCGGCAAGATATTAGCCTTGGGTTGGATGAAGACAACTCGGAGGGTATGGGTGAAGGTGGTAAAGAAAAAGATGTGGTCTAGCACCCCGAGTCTTTGCCTTGCCAACTGTTGCGATTCCAGATATACCTTAAACTTCTAGACCTCGAAGTCCAGCGGCGGACCCTAGTCCTAGGCCTCATTATCCTTCTTAGGAATTATTTTGTAAATCTAGATCTTGGACCCCCTTGCTGTATTAATGAAATATTTTTTGCGGGTCTTTTCTGTGCCTTTTATATTTGCGTTAAATGCTTTCATACTTAAGAAAATCCTTCTTATATTTTTTTTAGCATCCTGCATCAATACCGCGCCATGCCTAATACGTGATGCATCACAATACATGGTGTAAGATCCTGAACCTTTAGGCAACACCAACATTGGGGCTGTAGTTAAAGCAGTCTTGAGCTTCTGAAATCTCAACTCACGCTCGTCAGACCATCTGAAAAGAGCATTTTTTTGGGTCAACTTGGTCAATGGGGTTGAGATAGATGAAAACCCCTCCACGAATCGGCGCTAATAACTCGCCAAACCCAGGAAGCTCTGAATCTCTTCAGCTTAAGTATGTCTAGGGCAGTTCTAAATTGCCTCAATCTTTTTAGGATCCACTTTAATGCCCTCAGAAGATACAATATGGCCCAAAAAAGCAACCGAGTCTAACCCGAACTCACACTTTGAAAACTTGGAATACAACTGTTGATCCCTCAAAGTCTGAAGTATGATCTCTAAATGTTGCTCATGCTTATCTCGACCGTAGGAGTAGACCAGAATATCATCAATGAATACGATCACAAAAGAATCCAAATAGGGCTTGAACACCCGATTCATCAAATCCATAAATACCGCGGGGGCATTTGTCAAGACAAATGACATCACTAAGAACTTGTTGTGAACATACCGAGTCCGAAAAGTTATCTTAGGGACATCCGTGCCCTAATCCTCAACTAATGGTAGTCAGATCTCAAATCAATCTTCTAAAACACTTTAGCACCCTGAAGCTGGTCAAATAGGTCATCAATCCTGGATAACAGATATTTGTTCCTAATAGTGACTTTGTTCAACTGCCGATAATCTATACACATCATCATCATCGTCCCATCCTTCTTCTTCACAAACAACACCGGCACGCCTCACAGCAAGACACTAGGTCCAATAAATCCCTTGTCAAGCAGATCCTACAACTGCTCCTTTAATTCCTTCAACTCCACTGGGGCCATATGACATGGTACGGTAGAAATGGGCTGAGTGCCCATAACCAGAACAATGCAGAAGTCAATATCTCTATCGGGTGGCATCCCCGGCAAATCTATAGAAAACACCTCTGGAAACCCGCGCAGAACTGGTACTGAACCCATGGAAGGAACCTCTGCACTAAGATCATGGATATAGGTCAAATATGCTAGACATCCCTTCTCGACCATACGTCAAGCCTTCACATAAGAAATAACCTTGCTAGTAGAATGGCCAAGAGTCCCCCTCCACTCTAATCGAGGCAACCCCAACATGGCTAAAGTCACTGTCTTGGCGTGACAGTCCAAAATAGCATGATAAGGTGACAACCAATCCATGCCTAAGATAACATCAAAGTCCATCATATCCAAAAGTAAAAGGTCTGCCCTACTCTCAAAACTCCTGATAGAAACCACACACGAGCGATAGACATAATCTACCACAACAGAATCTCCCACAAGTATGGACACATAGACAGGAGCATGCAAAAAATCACGAGACATAATCAGATATGAAGCAAAATAGGATGACAAGTATGAATAAGTAGATCCCGAATTTAATAGAACCGAGGCATCTCTATAGCAAACCGGAACAGTACCTGTGATAATGGTCTTTGATGACTCTGCCTCGAGTTTGGATGGAATTGCATAATAATGGGGCTGAGCCCCACCACTATGACCTCCGCCCCTCGGGCGACCTCTAACTGGCTAGCCTCAACCTCTAATATCCTAGACACTACCTCTAGCTGCCTGACCCCCGCCTCTAGATGGTTGAGCGGGCGATGGAGCAACCGGTGTCGGAATTACAGCACGGGAACCCTAATTTGGTATGCTGTTATGCGATCTAGGGAAAAACCTAGTAATGTGCTTCGAATCTCCACAAGTATAACAAGCCCTCGGTTGTTGTGGCTGCTGAAGCTTAGACTGACCCTGTTGGCCCGCATACTCACTGTGATAGCTCTGAATCGGTGGTGTATGATGGGAGCTGAAGGTGCACTGTAGGTTGGCTACTCCGGACGATGACCATATGAACCACGACTTCCTGAAGCACCGTGGGATGCCTGGAGTGTTGACTGAACTTGCCTAGTCGGATGGCTTCTACCAAAAGAACCTTAGCCTCTAGATGAGGCACCACTGAAACCACCAAAATGACGAGACCTTTTCTTAGATACCGCCTCTCTACCCTGACTACAAATCATCTCGATCCGTCTAACAATCTCTACCGCCCACTGGAAAGGAATATCATCCCTTGTCTTTTTGGCCATCTGTAGTCTGATACCAAAGGTAAGGCCGTTAATGAATCTCCTTACTCTCTCCCTCTCAGTAGGGAGTAAGTTAACTGCATGGCGAGCTAGGTCAACAAATTGGGTCTCATGCTTGGTAACAGTCATGCTACCCTGCCGAAGGCGCTCGAACTGCTTGCGTTACTCCTCTCTTAGAGTGAAAGGAATAAACTTCTCCAGAAAAAGCTGCAAAAATTGATCCTAAGCGAGGGGCGGCGAACCTGCTGTTTTACTCCGCTCATAATCCTGCCACCACTTCTTGGTAGAATCGGTCATCTGAAACACTGCAAAGTCGAACCTATTGGACTCAACAATACCCATGTTGCTCAACACCTCGTGGTAACGATCCAAATATTCCTATGGGTCCTTAGAAGGTGCACCTCTAAAACGAATAGGAAAGAGCTTTGTGAACTTATCCAACCTCATCAATCCCTCAGAAGATATCATGTGTCTCTCCCCGGTCTATGTAGCAATAATGGGATGAACAACTCCAATAACTGGATTCGCCGGAGTCTGGTATATGAGAGCCATATGCTCCGGAGTGTGAGTGGCGGGAGTATGTGCTCCTCCCCCAGCTTGAGAGACCGTTGGTGCCATAGAAAATACTCCAGCTTGAGCCACACTCTCCATGAGTCCAACTAAGCGGACCAGAGCATCCTGAAGTATGGGAATGGCTATAAATCCCTTCGGGACCTAAGTGGGTCCGATTGGTACGGTCTGAACTGGGATCTCCTCCTCATGATGAATTTGAGGATCCGTAGCGGGTGTTGCTGCACGTGCTCTAGACTGAGCTCTGCCTCTGCCTCGGCCATGGCCCCTACACCTGGTAGAGGCTGCAACAGGGGGCTCTAGCTCTTGCCCTGCTGTAGATGTTGTGTGAGTTCTCTCCATCTGCGAGAGAACATGAATAGAATGGTTCAAACTTCAGTAATAGAATAAAGTTGCACGATAGAGAAAGAAAGAAGTGAAATGCTCCTAAAGCTCTTTAGCATGTAGAAGATAAATACAGATGTCTCTGTACCGATCCTCTAGACTCTACTAAGCTTGATCATGACTCGTGAGACCTAGGTAACCTAGTGCTGTGATACCAACTTGTCGTGACCCGGAATTCTTAACCTAGGGACCGTGATGGCACCTAACATCTACTTGCTAGGCAAGTTGACGTTATTGAATTAGTTAACCGACCTTTAACAATTATTACAGAGTAATGAAATCTAACGATTAATAAACTCAGAATTTAACACCGTGTAAATAAAAATAACACGATGTTAACTACTCCCAGAAATCCGGAGTCACAAGTACATGAACAGCTAGAATACTACATAAATGGTCTGAAACAAAGTACAACTGTTTGAGACTAAATAAACAGTAAAGTAGATAAAGAAGGGGACTTCAGGGCTGCGGACACCGTGCAACTATACCTCAAGTCTCCAATACAGCTGAATCCGAGCAGAAACACCACTAGACACTGCTGGGATCAACACCAGTATATGCAAAAGAAGTACAGAAGTGTAGCATGAGTACAACCGACCCAATGTACTCCGTAAGTGTCAAGCTTAACCCCGACGAGGTAGTGATGAGGCTATGATAAAATACCTACTTAAAACATGCACGGATATATACATATAGCAACAAAATAACAAGTAGGGCAAATAAAACATTAACTAGGAGGGGACATGCGAAATGGGGAGTATCATAAGAACGACAAGTACGAAATCACCAAATAATAACTTTTCGAAGTAAACAATAATGCAGCCAAGTAAATTACCAATCCGGGAACCAAATAAGACAATGAAATAAAAATGGCACGGCATCAACCTTCGTGCTTTTAATCTCGTCCTCATAATGTAATAGCATAAATAAAATGGCATGTCATCACCCTTCGTGCTTTTACTCTCTTCCTCATATGATGTGATAAATGATAATAATGAGTCACTGGCACAGCATCACCCTTCGTGCTTTAATCCTCCCAATCTCTCGTATAAATGATATTATATGTAAATAAGGCGCGGTAATACATTTCGTGCTTTTCTCTCTTTCTCGCCAAGCAACAACATTAATCCAAGATAGCAAAACAAGGTGGAAAACAATTTCACTTCAATCATAGTGTAATGATAATTCAATTCAACTTTCAAATTCTCAACAACTTCAAAATAAACAATAGATATAAAGGCGAATAATTAAAGAGATAATAATCTATCTACGGTATGAAAAGCATAGTCAATGAATCAACAAAATACAATAAAATAATTTTTACCCGCATGCTTTAACCCCACAACAATGCATATATACTCGCCACTTTACATATAAGTCATCCCCACACATAATTCATGTAGCAAATAGACCAACTAGTCCTAATTTTCTCAAGTCAAGGTTAATCATGACACTTACCTCACTTCAAAACCAAATCAATGCTCAACCACAACTTTTTTTTTAGAATTAGCCTCCAAACCAATTAAATTTAGCCAAATATAGTTCAAATAATTCAAAATATGCTTTAGAAACTACCCACGAGTGAAAAAGTTTCAATTTTTAATGATTATGAAAAAAGTCAACCCCGGGCACGCTTGGTCAAAACCAGAGATTTGGATCAAAACCCAATTACCCATTCATCCCCGAGCCCGGTTATGTGATTTGTTTTAAAATCAGACCTCAATTTGAGGTCTAAATATCAATTTTATAAAATTCTCAATTTCTACCCAAATCCTTAATTTCTACCATGAAAACTCGTAGATTAAAGGTTAAATATCAATGGGCGTTTATGGAAATGTAATAAAAACAAGTTAAAATTTACTAACCATGAAGTTAGAATGAAAACCCTCTTCAAAATTGCCTCTAGGTCGAGCTCAAACTTCAAAATGGTGAAAATGATGAAAATCCCGACTTTTTAGATGTTTTAATACCTAAGCGTTAGGTTTTCTTCGCGTTCGCGAAGCACCTGTCGCATTCACAAAGAACATCAACCAAATGGCCTACGCGTTCGTGAGTCCAGATTGGCGTTCGCGACGGAATCCCCTGCCAAGCCTTCGCGTTTCTTTGGTCGCATTCGCGAAGAAGGACCTCCGACTCTCCCCCAAGTCACCCAGTGAACCGCGTTCGGAGAGGCTCGTCTTATTCACAAAAGGAAAACCCCATCTACTTCGCGTTCACGATAGGTCCCTCACGTTCGCGATGAACAAATCCACCTCAGCTCTAATTTCCCCTTCGCGGTCGCGAGGCACTAAGCATCAAACACCAGAAATAGCTGAAACTAGCAATCTCTTAAGTCCAACAATGGTTTGTAGCCTACCCGAAACTCACTCGATCCCTCGGGCTTCAAACCAAACATGCACACAAGTGTAATAATATCATACGAACTCGCTCGCGCAATCAAAACACCAAAATTACATCTAGAACTATGAATAGGACATCAAAATGCATGGAATTTTAAAGAAAAGTCAAGAACATCTAAAATCACAACCAAGTGTCTGAATCCTATCAAACCTATTCTGATTTGTACCACATTTTGCAGACAAGTTTCAAATAGAAAAACAGATCTATACCAAGTATCAAAACCAAAATCCGAATCCGATAGCCATAAAGTCAACCTACGGTCAAACATAGGAAATTTTTAAATTTTAAATTACTAACTTTCGGCAAAACGAGTCAAATCAACCTAGGGACCTCCGAATTCAATTCCGGGCATATGCTTAAGATCAAAATCACGATACGGACCCACCGGAATTGTCAAAATACCGATCCGGGATCGTTTACATAAAAGTTTGACTAGTCAACTCAAGTTATTTTTATAGCCAAAAAATATATTTTCTTCAAACTTTTACGTAATGTTTTTCGAAAAATGACTCAGACTGTGCATGCAAATCAAGAAATATCAAATGGAGCTAATAGAGGTCTCGAAACACGAAAATAAGGGCTAGTACTAAAAACGACCTCTCGGGTCGTCATAAAAACGTATATAATTGGTCACGACATATTAGATTATTCATTGTGAACTCACATAGTTTTGTGTGAAGCTATCTTTGTCATTTTATTCTACAATGATTGTAATTTATACTAATATAGCCACATCCGAAGTCGACACTAAATAAGAATTCTTTGATCTCTTTCTTAATTCTATTTTATTTATCGAAACAGTTATTCATTTCATTACACGCACTTTGAATCAATTTGTTGATAGTGGCATATAAATACAAATGTAATTATATATTCTAAAATTAGTTTTTAGGTTAAATAGTTTGGCGCCTACCTTGGGGCCCTAGCAATTGAAAGTTTGATTCAAAGTCATACCGCTTCTTTTCAATTTTCATACTATTCTCACTTGTTGATTACTCATTCAAGAAAAATACCATGTTTGGAGTCAATAACCAGCCCATGAACCTGGTGGCCCAGCTAACGGAACAAACTAGGATCAAGAACCCCAAATGATCAATCTCTCGGAATTCACCATTTCGTTCAAGGGAGAATTCCCCAACAAGATCCATTAGTACGGGTGATGAATGCAGGTTAGCAACGACGATGAAAGATTTTATGGTGCCACAACAACAGTTGAACACTCAAATCGGAGTGACGTTAAGGGTCTAAACGAGTGGTGTTGCGGCAGTAACGCCAACCCCGCCTTTAAGGGAGAATCTAAACTAAGGAATATGGGAATAAGGGGAATTTCAAATGACATTGAAGACGGGGCTCGGGTGCAACCAAATATTCTAAATTACAAAATTTGATCTAACCTTACAACAACAGGCCAAATGAGCAATGAATTGCTAGGTGATCCTTCACTCGGCAACATATCTTGTTTCCCCTTAGGAACACATGCTATCGAGCGAAAGAATATCTAACAGTACTCTAGTGGTTTATGCTCGTGAACGGTCGGGTAACCTCCGTTCGGTAGCAAACTTAACTTCCCGGTGGGAATTTGCTATCGAAGCAAAGATTATCTAATCATCCCCGAGTGGAAACTTATTCGTATGCCTTGTTATGAAAAGTCTTATCATAGTTGTCTTCGTAGTATGCTTTCCGTCGCTTCCTCATTAACAACCTTGCCAGAAAAACCCAATTGGGACAAAAACTGAATGAAAGGAAAACGAATGCAGCACATACTTTCCGTTTGACTGTTGTTTGTCAGCAACAATATCTTTTGAGGTGAGCCACGTTCCAGTTGTTGGACAACTTGTCTCCGTTCTGGTTCTCCAACTCGTATGATCCTTTCCCAGTGATAGCTAAAAATCGGTAAGGGCCTTTCCATGTTGGGCCTAACTTGCCCGTGTTGAGTTCTCGGGTGTTTTGAGTTACCTTCCTCAAGACCAAGTCTCCTACTTTGAAATAACGAAGGTTGGCTTTTCGATTATAATATCGCTCCATTCTCTGCTTTTGATCCGCCATTCTGACATGCGCCAAGTCCCTGCGTTCCTCGAGCAGCTCCAAGTTGATTAGCATTGCCTCATTATTCAATTCTTCATTCGCCTACAAATACCTTAAGGTTGGTTCCCCTACTTCCACCGATATCAAAGCTTTTGCGCCGTACACAAGGGAAAAAGGGGCTTCTCCCGTGCTTGACTTGGCTGTTGTTCGGTAGGCCCATAGAACCCCAGGTAATTCTTCGGGCCAATTGCCTTTTGCTGCTTCCAACCTTTTCTTTAGTTTTTGTATAATCACTTTGTTTGTTGACTCTACTTAACCATTTGCGCTAGGATGATAAGGTGAAGAGGTAATCCTCTTTATCTTCAAATCTTCAAGGAAATTTGTAACGTTTGCACCGATAAACTGCGGCCCATTGTCGCATGCAATCTCTTTTGGTATTCCAAACCTACAAATTATGTTTTCCCACAGGAAGTCGACCACTTCACTTTCTCCGATCTTCTGATAAGGACCTGCTTCCACCCATTTAGAAAAATAGTCAGTCAAAATTAAAAGAAACCTTACCTTTCCGGGAGCCGGTGGTAGTGGTCCGACAATGTCCATCCCCCATTTCATGAACGGCCACGGGGATAGAACCGAATGTAGGGGTTCTGTCAGTTGATGTACTAGTGGTGCGTAGCATTGGCACTTATCACATTTTCGTATGAAATCTTTGGCATCTTGTTCCATATGGGGCCAGTAATATTATACCCCCGAACTAATTTCAGCACCAAAGAATCTGCACCTGAGTGGTTGCCACATATCCCTTCATGGACTTCTCTCATAACGTAGTTAGCTTATGATGCTCATAAGCACCGGGCCAACGGGTCTTGAAAGGGTTTGTTTTGTACAATTGGCCTTTTTTGAAGCTATAATATACAGCTTTGGCGTGCAACGCTCTTGATGCTTTGGGGTCTTCGGGCAACTTTCCATGCTCGAGATAATCGATTATTTTGTTTCTCCAGTCCCAGACCAAACTAGTCGAATTTACCTCATAGTAATATGTGTCTAAGACTGAGTTCATCAGTTGTATTACCGTCCCTGATTCCGATCCCTGGATTTATGTTGATGAGCCCAAATTTGCCAATGCATCTGCTTCCGCGTTGTCTTCCATCGGGATATGAGTAATTGACCATTCTCGGAATCATGCCAATAAAGCCTGGACTTTTACTACGTATTGCTGTATACGTTTTTCTTTGGTGTCAAAAATTCTGTAGACCTGATTCACCACCAAGTGCGAATCACATTTGATTTCGATAACATCGGAGTCAAGTCCCCGGGCCAATTCGAGCCGTGCAATCAAAGCTTTATACTTTTCTTCATTATTAGTTAAAGGAATCATTTTGATGGCTTGTCTTAAAGTTTCCCCCGAAGGCGTGATCAAGACTCTTCCGAGCCCAGGCCCTTTTACGTTTGAAGCTCCGTCCGTAAATAAGGTCCAAACTCTCGATGTCGATTCTGACACCATTATTGCCTCTTTGGCTGCCAGAGGTAATAGTCCCGGACTGAAATCGGCCACGAAGTCAGCCAAGACTTGCGACTTAATTGCAGTCCTCGGTTTATATTCTATATCGAATTCGCTCATTTTGACGGCCCATTTGGCCAATCTACCTAAGAGCTCGGGTTTATTGAGGATATTCCTCAGAGGGAAAGTAGTCACCACAGTTGTCAGGTGGCATTGGAAGTAGGGCCTCACCTTTCGGGCGGCGACTACGAGAGCTAAGGCCAGCTTTTCCAAATGTGGGTAGCGAGTTTCTGCTCCCGTTAAATTTTTGCTAACGTAATAAATGAGAGATTGCGTACCTTCGTCCTCTCGGACTAAAACTGCACTTATCACAACTTCTGAAACTACAAGGTAGACTAGCAACATTTTACCTTCTTTTAGTTTTGAGAGCAACGAAGGAATATTTCTTCAACTCCTTCAAGGCTTGCTAATACTCCGGTGTTCCTCGAAATTGTTTTTCTTTTTGAGTAGTGCGAAGAAGCGATGACATTTTTTCGATGAACGGGAAATGAACCTGCTCAAAGCTGCCAATCTTCCTGTGAGCCTCTGGACTTCTTTTACGTTAGACAATTGGTCCGGAATGTCCTCTATGGTCTTGATTTTATCGGGATTTACCTCAATTCCCTTTTGTGAGACTAGGAATCCTAGGAACTGACCCCGAATGCACACTTCTCAGGGTTAAGCATCATATTATGCTCCCTCAGGATGTCAAATATTTCTTGCAAATGCTTCAGGTGGTCACCTGCATTCAAAGACTTAACGAGCATATCGTCTATATATACTTCCATAGTCATTCCTATTTATTTTTTGACCATCTTATTCACGAGCCGTTGATAAGTGGCTCCGACATTTTTTAACTCGAAGGGCATCACATTGTAACAATATCTTCCAAAATTCATTATAAACGAAGTCCTTTCCTGATCTTTTGAGTTCATCTTGATTTGATTGTACCCATAATAAGCATCGAGAAAACTCATTAACTCGTGCCCGGCCGTGGCATCAATCATTTGATCGATATTTGGAAATGAGAATGAGTCTTTTAGGCACGCCTTATTAAGATCCTTATAATCTACGCACATGCGAAATTTATTATTTTTCTTAAGAACTACTACTACATTGGCTAGCAGTCCGGATATCTTACCTCTTGAATTAAACCAATCTTAAGTAAATGGGTTACCTCTTATTTGACGAATTTATTCCTTGCTCCGGCGATAGGGCACTTCTTCTGCTTTACCAAAGGTATGTTGGGATCCAAGCTTAACTTGTGCACGACTATTTCCGTAGGGATTCCTGTCATATCCTCGTGCTACCATGCAAAACAATCAGCTTTAATTTTAAGGAATTCGATAAAAGCAGACCTGAGCTCCAGGTGCAGTCCTGTTCCCAAATGGAATTTCCTTTCTGGAAATTCTTCGAACAACGCAACTTGCTCCAGTTCTTCTGCCGTGGACTTCGTCTCGTCCGTTTCTTCTGGTACTTGAAAATACCTTGGTACCTGGTATTGTTCCGACTCTTCTGTCCCCAGGCTAACTTCATCTGGTTTGGGGGAAGGTGCTGGTTCTGGTAATTGCTATGCTGCATGTTTCTTTCCTTTGCTACTGGAGACCCAAATTGCATTCATCTTCCTTGTTGCCGGTTGATCACCCCTTATATGTTTGATCCCTTCGGGTGTCGGAAATTTTAACAATTGGTGATATGTTGAAGGTATGGATTTCATCTCGTGCAGCCGTGGTCTTCCCAAGATGATGTTATACCCCATGTCTCCATCTACCACTTCGAAGAGAGTTGTCTTCATTACTCCTTCAGCGTTCGTGAGCAGCAAAATTTCTCCCCGGGTGTTCACGCTTGCAAGGTTGAATCCAGCGAGGAGTTTCGTTGCCGGGATAATGCTTCCGGCGAGTTTAGCTTACTCCAGTACTCTCCATTGTATGATATTAGCTGAACTTCCTGGATCTACTAAAACACGTTTAATTTTAAAATCTAACACATTTAAAGAAATTATCAGTGCGTCATTGTGCGGTAGCAGTAATCCGTCTGCATCTTCATCCGTAAATGTGATATCGTCTCCCCGGAGCCTTTTATTATGAGTTATGGATACTTTTGTCTTCTTCGCTGCCGAAAAGGTGACCCCGTTAATTTTATTTCCTCCGAAGATCATGTTGATCATTTGGCATGGGGGTTCTTCTCCTACTTTCGAGGTTTCTGCGTCGCCACTATTCCGACTATAATTGTTTTTAGCTCAGTCACTCAAGAATTCTCTGAGGTGACCATTTTTTAACTATATTTCCACTTCTTCCCGGAGGTGTCGACAGTCCCCAGTCCGGTGACCTTTAGTGCCATGGTATTCACACCATAAATTGGGACACCTCTGGCCGGTATCAGATTTCATAGGTGTTGGGAATCGTGCCTCTTTGATATTTCTCATGGCTGATACCAACTCCACCATACTGACGTTGAAGTTATACTCCGACAACTTTGGGAAAGAAGAAGCTTGCGACCCCGAGATTTCTCTATCCTGTAGCGATCTATTGTTCCGGCCACGATCAGTCCTTCTATCAATAGTGAACTTGTCTGCTGTCCGGAAGCTCCTGCCACGACCTTCTTTCCGCTCGTAGGGAAAAAACTGCCTCCTCAAAGTCCGTCTATCCGTGTCAATATCATCTTTTATTTTTTCTCTATTCTTCTCTCATCCTTTGGTCGATAATGGAAAGCCAACCTGATCGTCTTCGATCCTTATTTTCGACTCGTACCGGTTTTGGACATCAACCCAAGTCGTCGCTTGAAACTCGAGCAGACTTTTCTTCAATTTCCGGGAAGCGTATGAACTTCTCGGATTTAAACCTTTGGTGAACGCTTCAGCCGCCCATTCATCTGGGACTGCCGGTAGTAACATCCTTTCCTTCTGAAACCGGTCGGGTAACGAACTCTCATAATAATTCGAATTCTCCTTGCGCGATCCTGAATATATCGGCATTTTGGGCTTGTACCTTTCTGGCACCGGCATGACCTTTGATGAAAGAATCCGCGAGCATCTCAGGGGAATTTATGGAATGCTCGGGCAATAATGAATACCACGTTAAAGCTCCCCTCGTGAGAGTCTCACCAAATTTTTTCAGCAACACGGACTCAATTTTGTGAGGAGCCAAATTATTTTCTTTCACTGCTGTTGTGTAGGTGGTAATGTACTCCTGTGGATCTGAAGTTCTGTCATACTTTGGCACTTCAGGCATTTTGAATTGCTTCGGGATTAATTACGGGGTTGCGCTCGGTTTATACGGTAATTGAATATACTTCTTCGAGTTTGGGCCTTTTAGTACTGGTGGTGCGCTCGGGATTTGATCCATGCGGGCGTTTACTTCCTTCATGAACCGCAAAAGTTCATCCTTGAACGGATTGTTCTCGTTGTTGAGGCCGGATCTAATCCCTCCAGCCCCGTCGGAGCCAATTTCGCCCCTAGGAGTGTTATTATCAACTCTCTGCATCGTCTGGTTTGCGGGAACATTAGGAGGAACTCGATCTCACCTGTTTGCATTATTTGAGGCACCCGATAGCGCCTGCTTCAGTTTTGTCATAACCTGATCATGCCGCGTGAGATGACCTAGAATGATTGCCTGTTGCTCTTGCAGGACCCTTACTGTATCCGCTACATGCTCCTCAACAGCATCATCAGGACTTGCCTCCCGAACCTGTCAAGGGTACCGCCTGTCATGTACCGGTGTAGCGTCGTTCCCCTCATTGCGAGTGTCACTGATTGAATCCTCGAAATGAGGTTGTTCCCCTTGAATTTCAGGGTTGTGCGCACCATTAACAGTGTTATCCGCCATTTTTGATGATTTTTAGCTAGGACAAAGTAATCAAAACACGTTAGTAAAAAAGACAAGGAACAATTTAATCACACGGCTGTCTAGGCCCACGGTGGGCGCCAAACTGTTTACCCGTAAAACGGTACAGTTGAATTTGTTCGTGGTTTCTAGACAAGTGAATTAATTTGATCCAAAAGATAATGAAATAACCGATGAAATATAAAATACTTAGCCTTAAAATGGCAGAGCTGATGAATCTAGGAACATGATTTCCGGGCACAACAATGATGAGATCAAAAGCGAGAGAATAAAATTATATTAAAATGCTGTATAAAATGTAGTATAAGTTAACTAGGAAATTCGTCACCTTACAATGATAACATAACTCACTATTTATAGCTACGTCTAGGAAATGAGGTCCTAGGATCATACCCTTCTTTAATGTCAATTATGAGGGCCATTGATGAAAATGTAACGTTAGACATAAATGTCAAATTTCTTGTAACGGACCATCATCCTTAATGCTGCAAAATATTCTGTATTAAATGTCACCGGGCGCAACACATTTAATACTCATTTTATGATCATTATTCCTTCTGGTAACAAGCAGAATAGCAATGTTCGGTGGCCATTCCCATCTTTCGTTTCACGTGTCCTTCCTTTAAGCGGCACACGTATCATTCCCTATACAATCTAACTTCTACAAATTTTGCATTTTGTTTCCTTGATAACCTTTGTAATTGTACTTTGACTTTGACTTTTGAGATTAAATGAATGAAAAATTCTTTTGCTTATGTTATTATAATCATTGAGGTTAGAGTTGTTACAACTACCAAAAAACGTTTACGTAGTAAATATGTTTATCTATCAAAATAGCTATTAACATCAAACTTATCAAGAAATATGAAAATAAAAGTTTGAAAAGAGAGAAAAGAAAATGACAAAGGAAATACTCACTAAAGATTACTAGATTAGCAATGAAATATTTTATGTTTCTGTAGAAATTCAGAAAAGTTAACTTAACGACGTGTTAACACTTTAAATACATACAATCTCAATAAATTCTCTAAATTTTCAAGGATAAATTTTGAAATCGCATAACAAATTGTGTCATTTACATTATTTGTAAATTAATGCTGAATGATAATTCTGTTCTTACATAAACATCCTTCAAACTCACAAAATTATTTTTATTAGCATTTTATTTTAGAATTTCTTGTTTGAAAATTTTATATATATCTATATGTAGGTTTGCTCAAGTTCTCTTATTTATTATGCAAGATAAGAAAATAAAAGAGTATAAGGAAAAGAAAATCCATCATTATTTTTAGGTGTATCAATTTTGTTTGTGTATGATAATATTTCACAATTGTTTTTCCTATCATTGTCCATCATTTTTATGAAGATTTCAAATGTGAAAGGTTACCATTTACTACAACAAAATACATTTTTAAACATGTAAATTTTGTTCAAAAAGTTGGAAGAAAAACTTACCTTTAACAAACCATTAACCTCGAACTATTTTCATTTAATTTTCCTTTTTTGCTTTGGATGGTTGTTTCACATCGTTTCATAATGTATCGTATTGTATTGTATTGTACTGTATCGTTTGATGAATATAATGTTTGGATATATTGTATCATTTGCCCTTGTTTCATGATATCATGCACCAGCAATATGAAGAATAAATTTGTAATATTATAAAGATAAATTTTGATACATGATAAATTTATTATATAAAAAGGTAGAATAAATGATAAAATAAAATTATTTAATAATAGTGAAGGGTGAGATGAGAGAAAAAGACAATATAACGACGTAATCATACCAAATCGATCGTTATATAAAGTGACACATTTCGTCGTTACGTAACGACGAATTTAACGATACAATACAATAAAATTTAAGTAATAACCAAAACAAGTATAGTATTGAAAATAACAATAAGATACAATATGAATATCAACAAGCTTTTAAGGTTTAGGAGGTGTCAGCTCAGCTGTCATGTTCTCGGATGTGAAGTCAGTGCGAGACAGCATTTTCCTATTACTTCCACTGAAATTATTACGTTCCCCCCTTCCATTAGAAAATAGAGAAAAATAAAACTGCCCGCCCGCGAATAAATAAAAGCCCCCTCTCCTTTTGGGCAGCTTTAAACTTCTTCTCCGCTGCCCCCTCTTTGTTCTCCTTCCTCTCAAAGATCCAAACTTTTTGAATTTCTCTTTCCCAATATCTAAAATTAATCATGAGTCTTTTTGGTCTTGGAAGGTAAGATTGTAATCTTATTTTATTTTTTATATGGGAATGTTTTGAATTGTTATTTTGTTTTCTGGAAATTAGGTGTTGATTTTTCTCTGTTTTCATGATCTTTGATTACTACATGGGGGATCTGTTGATTAGGATTTTTTTGCTTCTTCTATATTTCTGTTTCTTGTGTTTTTTCTTTAATAGAAATTTGGACCCACTAATGTTTTATTGGTTTAGAGTTTTAGGTGTTAATTGTTTGTTTGACTGAATGCTGATACGCTAGATGAGGTTTAAGGATGCTTGATTCCTTTGGTCATTTTGGGGTTAGCTGTGTATACACTTGAGATGTATGGAATTTGTTAGGAGCTTCTTTTTACTATGGCTTTGAGGCTACACATATATAATTACCATTTCGTTTAACTGGTTTGAGATTGAAATTTGGGCTAACTATCAGTGTTCCGCGCCATTACCCTATTCTTCAATGAAGCTGGACATGTCAATTGAAGGAACTTACTGTCATGTGTTTTTCTGTTCTTAAAAGATTATTGTGTATAGATGAATCAAACTTATTGCATTGTTTTATTTTGTATTGAAGCTGAACATGCCAACATATGGAACCTTTCGCATTTTTGCCAATTACTAAATTATTCATGTAAATGGATCATATTTTTCATAGTTTCATTTGTAAAAGATGTATAGGTTGCTCGTCCTTATTGGTTTAAGAACCAAAGGATTCGAGAGATGGTAAAAGGAAAATAAATAAATAAAAAGAAACTTTAAGAGTTCGTCTGAATGAAGAGAACACTATAGCTTGGCTTTTTTTATTTCAAGTATATATATTTGCTTTATACAGTGTGAAAATTGCATTATACCCTAAATTCTACTGGTTTTAGTTTGACCTGCTTAATGTGTACTTTGCTCATGTGTTGCCGGTGGTTGCGTTGAGCTTTAACTTTTAGTGCACCTCACTTTCACATTTGGCTGGATAGTTGTCTGTAGCCATGCGCATCTGTCATCTAATACATTGTTTATTCTTTCTATATAGGAACCAGAGAACATTCCGGCCCAAAAAAAGTGCACCTTCAGGGAGTAAGGTTGCTCGATTTCTTAGTCCAGGAGAAGGAATTCTCCTATAGTTTTTGTGTGCTTTGGGTACTTATTTCCTGTGTGTTAACTCTTTCAATCACCATGTTGATGTTAATGCCTCCAATTTCTGAAACTTTTCAGTTGTCAAAGAAAGAGCAATCTTCAAGCTTTAGGGCAGACTAACTATGTTTGACCAATTCTCAACGATTCTTAGCATTTCTATCTTCATGCTAATGTGCTTTTATGATTGATTGACCATGATAGTTGGGATTTTGAGAACTGCGAGAGTTATTCTACTTGTTTGGAGAGTGAGGCAGTGACTAGGTGAGCTTGGCCTTAAAAGTTAATATTATTTTGATTTTAGGGAGCTTTCGACTTTGCGAATGAGATATATAAAATATTGGACTTTAGAATGTTAAGTGAGTAAGCCATTTTGTCTTGTTAATGCCATCCTAATTAACTATGTGGCCAGCGAGGTGCTTAATTTTGATATTATGATAAATCTGTGCTTTTGGTTCACATGAGATCTGGTTTCTTTTTAGCAAGGTTTGTGGCATAGATTGGCAGGCTTTCTGTTTCGTTAGAGAAGCATCAGAATGATATGAAATCAATTATAGTCTCATAATTCTGATAACATTTCAAAATTGTGTTTAGAGCTCTTAAGGCACATCTAAGCTTCAAATTTTGATATGATAAGTTTTGTTCAGGCTAGTTTCAACAGTCTAGAGTATTGCATGCTATGAGTTTAGATCCTTGTGGCAGATATTGAACTTGGTACCATTTACAGATATATCTAAAGATACACAATTGGGTTGATGAGCACTATTAGGCGGGCTCTAGCCTTTTGTTATTGTTCTCTTGTATCTTCAACTGGATTAATCATTTCTGGTATTCAAGCTATAGAGCCTGCATATTATCATGAAAACATGTTAAGTTCATTTGTTTAATGCAGTTTCAAGGCAGTAATTGTTCCTGATCAACAAATTTACTGGAGTTTTGTGTTTTTCTGGATGAATTTTCTTCTATCTGTTCTATGTCTTCTTCCTAGTTTATCATTATTCCCAGACATTTCTGTTCTGGTCAGGCAGTTGATGTGATCCATGAACTGTGGAGTAGAAGAAACGTATTTTCCCTATTAACTAGGTCATCTTCCTTATGTTCTCCTTTTCTGCTATTGCAGGGGGCTCAGTTAAGGAAGCATATTGATGCCACGTTAGGTAGTGGAAACTTGAGAGAGGCTGTAAGGCTCCCCCCAGGCGAAGATATTAATGAATGGCTTGCTGTCAACAGTACTCTTTCTCCCTCTCCACCTCTCTATCTTTCATGCACTTGCATGTTGGGCGGAGCTAGAGCTTTCGATTACGGGTTCAGCCAAACCCAGTAGCTTTGGTTCAAACTTTGTATTTGTCTTAATGTTCTCATAAGCTTCAAATCCTAGCTCCGCCTCAGCTTGCATGTCAGTTTCTAGCATCCCAATTTTAGCTCTATTTGTGTGTCTTAATGTTTCTTAGACACAAACAACACAAGTGATTGCTGTATTCACTATTGCCCTTTAGCTGCAGGCCTAATCTGTCGCGGAAGAACAGTCGCACTAAATAGCCAAAAAGAAAAAAGGACGTTAAAAATGTCAAACAAAGATACCTTATCTACCCCAAACTAACTGCTGCACTTTCTTCTGACTGTCCCAAATATTTGTCATTTATCTAATAGAAGTTTTCTATAATTCTTATACTTTTTCAATATATATCCTGGAAGAGATCACATATGACTTTTTTCTTCTTCTGATAAATCTGCATGACTTAAAACTTTCAAAACTTCCAATTCATCCAGATATATTCCCCATGGTTTAGTTCAATTTGAGCAGAAAACTTCAAATTCTTCCCCTTGTACCGATGCCTTGTTGAATTAGGTTTAAGATTGAGGGTGTTGCAGGAGTATTTAGCATGTTGAATGGTTAATTCTAGGTTACAGGTGTAGTAAGAGTGTGGATAGGTTTTAAGCTCGTGTGAGTATTGTGTTATAGTTTGCACAAAATCATACAGTACCTTGATCTTTATCTTTCTGGGCCAATCCAAATGCCACATGAATGCACCATAGAGAAGAAATTTCACCAAGTGTTAAATTCACATTTAACAACAGCTTTTGTAGATTGGCTTAATATCTGTAACCAAGTTCAAAGGCTGGTGGAAAGTGAAGTGCTTCATATATTATTTTTTCTTTGCTTTTATAGTATACATACACACACATTAATTATGTTTCTTTGCTCAGTTGTTGTGATAAGCTAATCTAAATTTCAAAACTGAATGGAGGTTTTATCTTGCAATATCCAGCTGTTGATTTCTTCAACCAGGTGAATCTACTTTATGGCACCCTGACTGAGTTCTGTACGCCAGAGAACTGCCCTACAATGACTGCAGGCCCTAAGTATGTTCAGTAAATGACCTTTGATGATACTTGTACAAACTACTATTTGCTATGTAGTTCAGTTATGTATAAGAATAAGGAAAAATCATTTAGATGCTCTCTGATTTTATATAAAAAAGGTTGCTTTTCTTAGGAATATTTGAGAAGGGTTAAAATTACTGTTAGTCATTCCCTCATTTCTTTCTCTATTGATATTTGTACTTACATGAAATGATTTCAGTTCTTATCAGATCTTACTAAGTGGTGAATGTTCTAAAGTTTTGCAAAGCTATCCTCTATGCGGAGTTAAATTATCTAGGTGCTAATAAACAAGAACTGAGCCAGTTAAGAAGAATAATTACTATGAATCTGCATTGGTCTTCCATAGGCAACTGTGGGAAATTAATGAAAATATCCTTCTAAAATTACATGAAAGGAAATCTGTGGTCTGGTATTCGATACCACATGAATCTCTGATCGGAAGCACGATTTGTTAGATCAGCTTGAAAGAGGCCTGCAAAGAGTTCTTGCAAAATAAATCATGGTTGCTGAAGTACTTTCCATATGTGCTGCAAGCTGTTCGGAAATGAGAGAGGATGCCACAGTGCTTCTTTGACCAACAGTCAGAGTAAAGATGAGCATGTACATTAATTAATGGTCAATGGTACAAAGAGATGATACGTTTTTGCACATTTCAGGTTTAATTCCCAAAATATAAATATTGAGATGATGTTATTAACTGATTATGATACTTATTCATCAGGCTAGGTGGAAAGTTTGATCTGAAATATTTTTCATATCATTTACTACTCAGTGTTGGAAGATATTTGTCTTTTAGTTCCTCAAAAGAAACTCTGCAAACAAAAAGGTAGAGGACACACATTAAGTTCATGATTTTAATACTAGTGTTAACCTTTTTGGATATAGTAAACTTCACCTTTAAACCCCTCCTACTCTGCAGCCCAATATTGGCCATTCCCACTTTGCTTACTGGGGATTTGTGGTT